>OY992876.1:123687724-123750224 GCA_963921405.1 Cepaea hortensis | reverse complement strand
ACCTACTGCTTGTCTCTTATTTTATAGTTGACCTGCTGTTTGTTGCGTTCTTATAGTTGACCTGCTGTTTGTCGCTTTTTTATTGTTTATCTACTGTTTGTCTCTTTCTTATTTAAGTAATTCTGAGATAAGTATCATATTTTGGTTTAAATTGTTCATTTCCTTTTCATTGTTTTCAATTTGTCATCTTGCCATTCTTCTCATCCCTTTCATATGCTTTAATGTAGTTACTGAGTTTCCTCCCTGTTTTGTGTATATATTTGTTTGCTGATGAAGACTAGTCGCCGCAACGTCCTGTGTTTTCAGTAATTAAGTCGTGCAAAGCTGTATTACTTTGTGTCATTTTATATTGTTTACTTGTACACGCCTTACGCACATCCGGCAACAGTTGATAGACCCATATTTGTATGGCCGGATCAGCAATCAGTGGGTCAAGTGGACAGTGTCACAGTGGCCGCCTTTATTTCCCACGACATTTGCTGATTCCTGTGTTAGTCTTGGTCAACCTGGCAGCCCAAATTTTCAACAATAGAATCCGCTGTGTTGCGGATTAAAACAGTGACCACTTGCCCAGCAGGCGAGTGTCTAGCCACCACACTACAGCCACTACCTCTCTTTCTAATAGTTAAACCAGTGAACACTAGTCCAGCAGGCGAGTGTCTAGCCACCACACTACAGCCACAACCTCTCTTTCTAATAGTTAAACCAGTGACCACTAATCCAGCAGGCGAGTGTCTACCCACCACACTACAGCCACTGCTTCTCTTTCTAATAGTTAAACCAGTTACCACTAGTCCAGCAGGCGAGTGTCTAGCCACCACACTACAGCCATTGCCTCTCTTTCTATATAGTTACACCAATGACCACTTGTCCAGCAGGCGAGTGTCTAGCCACCACACTACAGTCACTGCCTCTCTTTCTAATAGTTACAACAATGACCACTTGTCCAGCAGGCGAGTGTCTAGCCACCACACTACAGTCACTGCCTCTCTTTCTAATAGTTACACCAATGACCACTTGTCCAGAAGGCAAGTGTCTAGCCACCACACTACAGTCACTGCCTCTCTTTCTAATAGTTACACCAATGACCACTTGTCCAGAAGGCAAGTGTCTAGCCACCACACTACAGTCACCGCCTCTCTTTCTAATAGTTACACCAATGACCACTTGTCCAGCAGGCGAGTGTCTAGCCACCACACTACAGCCATTGCCTCTCTTTCTATATAGTTACATAAATGACCACTTGTCCAGCAGGCGAGTGTCTAGCCACCACACTACAGTCACTGCCTCTCTTTCTAATAGTTACACCAATGACCACTTGTCCAGCAGGCGAGTGTCTAGCCACCACACTACAGCCATTGCCTCTCTTTCTAATAGTTACACCAGTGACCACTTGTCCAGGAGGTGAGTGTCTAGCCACCACACTATAGCCACTGCCTCTCTTTCTATATAGTTACACCAGTGACCACTTGTCCAGCAGGCGAGTGTCTAGCCACCACACTACAGCCATTGCCTCTCTTTCTAATAGTTACACCAGTGACCACTTGTCCAGCAGGTGAGTGTCTAGCCACTACCTCTCTTTCTATATAGTTACACCAGTGACCACTTGTCCAGCAGGTGAGTGTCTAGCCACCACACTACAGCCACTACCTCTCTTTCTAATAGTTACACCAGTGACCACTTGTCCAGCAGGCGAGTGTCTAGCCACCACACTACAGCCATTGCCTCTCTTTCTAATAGTTACACCAGTGACCACTTGTCCAGCAGGTGAGTGCCTAGCCACCACACTACAGCCACTACCTCTCTTTCTATATAGTTACACCAGTGACCACTTGTCCAGCAGGCGAGTGTCTAGCCACCACACTACAGCCATTGCCTCTCTTTCTAATAGTTACACCAGTCACCACTTGTCCAGCAGGCGAGTGTCTAGCCACCACACTACAGCCATTGCCTCTCTTTCTAATAGCTACACCAGTGACCACTTGTCCAGCAGGTGAGTGTCTAGCCACCACACTACAGCCACTACTTCTCTTTCTATATAGTTACACCAGTGACCACTTGTCCAGCAGGCGAGTGTCTAGCCACCACACTACAGCCATTGCCTCTCTTTCTAATAGTTACACCAGTGACCACTTGTCCAGCAGGCGAGTGTCTAGCCACCACACTACAGCCATTGCCTCTCTTTCTAATAGTTACACCAGTGACCACTTGTCCAGCAGGTGAGTGTCTAGCCACCACACTACAGCCACTACCTCTCTTTCTATATAGTTACACCAGTGACCACTTGTCCAGCAGGCGAGTGTCTAGCCACCACACTACAGCCACTGCCTCTCTTTCTATATAGTTACACCAGTGACCACTTGTCCAGCAGGCGAGTGTCTAGCCACCATACTACAGCCACTGCCTCTCTTTCAATATAGTTACACCAGTGACCACTTGTCCAGCAGGCGAGTGTCTAGCCACCACACTACAGCCATTGCCTCTCTTTCTAATAGTTACACCAGTGACCACTTGTCCAGCAGGCGAGTGTCTAGCCACCACACTACAGCCATTGCCTCTCTTTCTAATAGTTACACCAGTGACCACTTGTCCAGCAGGTGAGTGTCTAGCCACCACACTACAGCCACTACCTCTCTTTCTATATAGTTACACCAGTGACCACTTGTCCAGCAGGCGAGTGTCTAGCCACCACACTACAGCCATTGCCTCTCTTTCTAATAGTTACACCAGTGACCACTTGTCCAGCAGGCGAGTGTCTAGCTACCACACTACAGCCACTGCCTCTCTTTCTAATAGTTACACCAGTGACCACTTGTCCAGCAGGTGAGTGTCTAGCCACCTCACTACAGCCACTACCTCTCTTTCTATATAGTTACACCAGTGACCACTTGTCCAGCAGGCGAGTGTCTAGCCACCACACTACAGCCATTGCCTCTCTTTCTAATAGTTACACCAGTGACCACTTGTCCAGCAGGCGAGTGTCTAGCCACCACACTACAGCCATTGCCTCTCTTTCTAATAGTTACACCAGTGACCACTTGTCCAGCAGGTGAGTGTCTAGCCACCACACTACAGCCACTACCTCTCTTTCTATATAGTTACACCAGTGACCACTTGTCCAGCAGGCGAGTGTCTAGCCACCACACTACAGCCAATGCCTCTCTTTCTATATAGTTACACCAGTGACCACTTGTCCAGCAGGCGAGTGTCTAGCCACCACACTACAGCCACTGCCTCTCTTTCTATATAGTTACACCAGTGACCACTTGTCCAGCAGGCGAGTGTCTAGCCACCACACTACAGCCACTGCCTCTCTTTCTATATAGTTACACCAGTGACCACTTGTCCAGCAGGTGAGTGTCTAGCGACCACACTACATCCATTGCCTCTCTTTCTATATAGTTACAACAGTGACCACTTGTCCAGCAGGCGAGTGTCTAGCCACCACACTACAGCCACTGCCTCTCTTTCTATATAGTTACACCAGTGACCACTTGTCCAGCAGGCGAGTGTCTAGCCACCACACTACAGCCACTGCCTCTCTTTCTATATAGTTACACCAGTGATCACTTGTCAAGCAGGCGAGTGTCTAGCCACCACACTACAGCCACTGCCTCTCTTTCTATATAGTTACAACAGTGACCACTTGTCCAGCAGGCGAGTGTCTAGCCACCACACTACAGCCACTGCCTCTCTTTCTATATAGTTACACCAGTGACCACTTGTCCAGCAGGCGAGTGTCTAGCCACCACACTACAGCCACTGCCTCTCTTTCTATATAGTTACACCAGTGACCACTTGTCCAGCAGGCGAGTGTCTAGCCACCACACTACAGCCACTGCCTCTCTTTCTATATAGTTACACCAGTGATCACTTGTCCAGCAGGCGAGTGTCTAGCCACCACACTACAGCCACTGCTTCTCTTTCTAATAGTTAAACCAGTTACCACTTGCCCAGCAGGCGAGTGTCTAGCCACCACACTACAGCCACTACCTCTCTTTCTAATAGTTAAACCAGTGACCACTAGTCCAGCAGGCGAGTGTCTAGCCACCACACTACAGCCATTGCCTCTCTTTCTATATAGTTACACCAATGACCACTTGTCCAGCAGGCGAGTGTCTAGCCACCACACTACAGTCACTGCCTCTCTTTCTAATAGTTACACCAATGACCACTTGTCCAGCAGGCGAGTGTCTAGCCACCACACTACAGTCATTGCCTCTCTTTCTAATAGTTACACCAGTGACCACTTGTCCAGGAGGTGAGTGTCTAGCCACCACACTACAGTCACTGCCTCTCTTTCTAATAGTTACACCAATGACCACTTGTCCAGCAGGCGAGTGTCTAGCCACCACACTACAGCCATTGCCTCTCTTTCTATATAGTTACACCAATGACCACTTGTCCAGCAGGCGAGTGTCTAGCCACAACACTACAGTCACCGCCTCTCTTTCTAATAGTTACACCAATGACCACTTGTCCAGCAGGCGAGTGTCTAGCCACCACACTACAGCCATTGCCTCTCTTTCTATATAGTTACATAAATGACCACTTGTCCAGCAGGCGAGTGTCTAGCCACCACACTACAGTCACTGCCTCTCTTTCTAATAGTTACACCAATGACCACTTGTCCAGCAGGCGAGTGTCTAGCCACCACACTACAGCCATTGCCTCTCTTTCTAATAGTTACACCAGTGACCACTTGTCCAGGAGGTGAGTGTCTAGCCACCACACTATAGCCACTGCCTCTCTTTCTATATAGTTACACCAGTGACCACTTGTCCAGCAGGCGAGTGTCTAGCCACCACACTACAGCCATTGCCTCTCTTTCTAATAGTTACACCAGTGACCACTTGTCCAGCAGGTGAGTGTCTAGCCACTACCTCTCTTTCTATATAGTTACACCAGTGACCACTTGTCCAGCAGGTGAGTGTCTAGCCACCACACTACAGCCACTACCTCTCTTTCTAATAGTTACACCAGTGACCACTTGTCCAGCAGGCGAGTGTCTAGCCACCACACTACAGCCATTGCCTCTCTTTCTAATAGTTACACCAGTGACCACTTGTCCAGCAGGTGAGTGTCTAGCCACCACACTACAGCCACTACCTCTCTTTCTATATAGTTACACCAGTGACCACTTGTCCAGCAGGCGAGTGTCTAGCCACCACACTACAGCCATTGCCTCTCTTTCTAATAGTTACACCAGTGACCACTTGTCCAGCAGGCGAGTGTCTAGCCACCACACTACAGCCATTGCCTCTCTTTCTAATAGCTACACCAGTGACCACTTGTCCAGCAGGTGAGTGTCTAGCCACCACACTACAGCCACTACTTCTCTTTCTATATAGTTACACCAGTGACCACTTGTCCAGCAGGCGAGTGTCTAGCCACCACACTACAGCCATTGCCTCTCTTTCTAATAGTTACACCAGTGACCACTTGTCCAGCAGGCGAGTGTCTAGCCACCACACTACAGCCATTGCCTCTCTTTCTAATAGTTACACCAGTGACCACTTGTCCAGCAGGTGAGTGTCTAGCGACCACACTTTAGTCACTACCTCTCTTTCTATATAGTTACACCAGTGACCACTTGTCCAGCAGGCGAGTCTCTAGCCACCACACTACAGCCACTGCCTCTCTTTCTATATAGTTACACCAGTGACCACTTGTCCAGCAGGCGAGTGTCTAGCCACCATACTACAGCCACTGCCTCTCTTTCTATATAGTTACACCAGTGACCACTTGTCCAGCAGGTGAGTGTCTAGCCACCACACTACAGCCACTACCTCTCTTTCTAATAGTTACACCAGTGACCACTTGTCCAGCAGGCGAGTGTCTAGCCACCACACTACAGCCATTGCCTCTCTTTCTAATAGTTACACCAGTGACCACTTGTCCAGCAGGTGAGTGTCTAGCCACCACACTACAGCCACTACCTCTCTTTCTATATAGTTACACCAGTGACCACTTGTCCAGCAGGCGAGTGTCTAGCCACCACACTACAGCCATTGCCTCTCTTTCTAATAGTTACACCAGTGACCACTTGTCCAGCAGGTGAGTGTCTAGCCACCACACTACAGCCACTACCTCTCTTTCTATATAGTTACACCAGTGACCACTTGTCCAGCAGGCGAGTGTCTAGCCACCACACTACAGCCATTGCCTCTCTTTCTAATAGTTACACCAGTGACCACTTGTCCAGCAGGTGAGTGTCTAGCCACCACACTACAGCCACTACCTCTCTTTCTATATAGTTACACCAGTGACCACTTGTCCAGCAGGCGAGTGTCTAGCCACCACACTACAGCCATTGCCTCTCTTTCTAATAGTTACACCAGTGACCACTTGTCCAGCAGGTGAGTGTCTAGCCACCACACTACAGCCACTACCTCTCTTTCTATATAGTTACACCAGTGACCACTTGTCCAGCAGGCGAGTGTCTAGCCACCACACTACAGCCAATGCCTCTCTTTCTATATAGTTACACCAGTGACCACTTGTCCAGCAGGCGAGTGTCTAGCCACCACACTACAGCCACTGCCTCTCTTTCTATATAGTTACACCAGTGACCACTTGTCCAGCAGGCGAGTGTCTAGCCACCACACTACAGCCACTGCCTCTCTTTCTATATAGTTACACCAGTGACCACTTGTCCAGCAGGTGAGTGTCTAGCGACCACACTACATCCATTGCCTCTCTTTCTATATAGTTACAACAGTGACCACTTGTCCAGCAGGCGAGTGTCTAGCCACCACACTACAGCCACTGCCTCTCTTTCTATATAGTTACACCAGTGACCACTTGTCCAGCAGGCGAGTGTCTAGCCACCACACTACAGCCACTGCCTCTCTTTCTATATAGTTACACCAGTGATCACTTGTCAAGCAGGCGAGTGTCTAGCCACCACACTACAGCCACTGCCTCTCTTTCTATATAGTTACAACAGTGACCACTTGTCCAGCAGGCGAGTGTCTAGCCACCACACTACAGCCACTGCCTCTCTTTCTATATAGTTACACCAGTGACCACTTGTCCAGCAAGCGAGTGTCTAGCCACCACACTACAGTCACTGCCTCTCTTTCTATATAGTTACACCAGTGACCACTTGTCCAGCAGGCGAGTGTCTAGCCACCACACTACAGCCACTGCCTCTCTTTCTATATAGTTACACCAGTGATCACTTGTCCAGCAGGCGAGTGTCTAGCCACCACACTACAGCCACTGCTTCTCTTTCTAATAGTTAAACCAGTTACCACTTGCCCAGCAGGCGAGTGTCTAGCCACCACACTACAGCCACTACCTCTCTTTCTAATAGTTAAACCAGTGACCACTAGTCCAGCAGGCGAGTGTCTAGCCACCACACTACAGCCATTGCCTCTCTTTCTATATAGTTACACCAATGACCACTTGTCCAGCAGGCGAGTGTCTAGCCACCACACTACAGTCACTGCCTCTCTTTCTAATAGTTACACCAATGACCACTTGTCCAGCAGGCGAGTGTCTAGCCACCACACTACAGCCATTGCCTCTCTTTCTAATAGTTACACCAATGACCACTTGTCCAGCAGGCGAGTGTCTAGCCACCACACTACAGTCATTGCCTCTCTTTCTAATAGTTACACCAGTGACCACTTGTCCAGGAGGCGAGTGTCTAGCCACCACACTACAGCCATTGCCTCTCTTTCTAATAGTTACACCAGTGACCACTTGTCCAGCAGGTGAGTGTCTAGCCACCACACTACAGCCACTACCTCTCTTTCTAATAGTTACACCAGTGACCACTTGTCCAGGAGGTGAGTGTCTAGCCACCACACTACAGTCACTGCCTCTCTTTCTAATAGTTACACCAATGACCACTTGTCCAGCAGGCGAGTGTCTAGCCACCACACTACAGCCATTGCCTCTCTTTCTATATAGTTACACCAGTGACCACTTGTCCAGGAGGTGAGTGTCTAGCCACCACACTACAGTCACTGCCTCTCTTTCTAATAGTTACACCAATGACCACTTGTCCAGCAGGCGAGTGTCTAGCCACCACACTACAGCCATTGCCTCTCTTTCTATATAGTTACACCAATGACCACTTGTCCAGCAGGCGAGTGTCTAGCCACAACACTACAGTCACCGCCTCTCTTTCTAATAGTTACACCAATGACCACTTGTCCAGCAGGCGAGTGTCTAGCCACCACACTACAGCCATTGCCTCTCTTTCTATATAGTTACATAAATGACCACTTGTCCAGCAGGCGAGTGTCTAGCCACCACACTACAGCCACTGCCTCTCTTTCTATATAGTTACACCAGTGACCACTTGTCCAGCAGGCGAGTGTCTAGCCACCATACTACAGCCACTGCCTCTCTTTCTATATAGTTACACCAGTGACCACTTGTCCAGCAGGTGAGTGTCTAGCCACCACACTACAGCCACTACCTCTCTTTCTAATAGTTACACCAGTGACCACTTGTCCAGCAGGCGAGTGTCTAGCCACCACACTACAGCCATTGCCTCTCTTTCTAATAGTTACACCAGTGACCACTTGTCCAGCAGGTGAGTGTCTAGCCACCACACTACAGCCACTACCTCTCTTTCTATATAGTTACACCAGTGACCACTTGTCCAGCAGGCGAGTGTCTAGCCACCACACTACAGCCATTGCCTCTCTTTCTAATAGTTACACCAGTGACCACTTGTCCAGCAGGTGAGTGTCTAGCCACCACACTACAGCCACTACCTCTCTTTCTATATAGTTACACCAGTGACCACTTGTCCAGCAGGCGAGTGTCTAGCCACCACACTACAGCCATTGCCTCTCTTTCTAATAGTTACACCAGTGACCACTTGTCCAGCAGGTGAGTGTCTAGCCACCACACTACAGCCACTACCTCTCTTTCTATATAGTTACACCAGTGACCACTTGTCCAGCAGGCGAGTGTCTAGCCACCACACTACAGCCATTGCCTCTCTTTCTAATAGTTACACCAGTGACCACTTGTCCAGCAGGTGAGTGTCTAGCCACCACACTACAGCCACTACCTCTCTTTCTATATAGTTACACCAGTGACCACTTGTCCAGCAGGCGAGTGTCTAGCCACCACACTACAGCCAATGCCTCTCTTTCTATATAGTTACACCAGTGACCACTTGTCCAGCAGGCGAGTGTCTAGCCACCACACTACAGCCACTGCCTCTCTTTCTATATAGTTACACCAGTGACCACTTGTCCAGCAGGCGAGTGTCTAGCCACCACACTACAGCCACTGCCTCTCTTTCTATATAGTTACACCAGTGACCACTTGTCCAGCAGGTGAGTGTCTAGCGACCACACTACATCCATTGCCTCTCTTTCTATATAGTTACAACAGTGACCACTTGTCCAGCAGGCGAGTGTCTAGCCACCACACTACAGCCACTGCCTCTCTTTCTATATAGTTACACCAGTGACCACTTGTCCAGCAGGCGAGTGTCTAGCCACCACACTACAGCCACTGCCTCTCTTTCTATATAGTTACACCAGTGATCACTTGTCAAGCAGGCGAGTGTCTAGCCACCACACTACAGCCACTGCCTCTCTTTCTATATAGTTACAACAGTGACCACTTGTCCAGCAGGCGAGTGTCTAGCCACCACACTACAGCCACTGCCTCTCTTTCTATATAGTTACACCAGTGACCACTTGTCCAGCAAGCGAGTGTCTAGCCACCACACTACAGTCACTGCCTCTCTTTCTATATAGTTACACCAGTGACCACTTGTCCAGCAGGCGAGTGTCTAGCCACCACACTACAGCCACTGCCTCTCTTTCTATATAGTTACACCAGTGATCACTTGTCCAGCAGGCGAGTGTCTAGCCACCACACTACAGCCACTGCTTCTCTTTCTAATAGTTAAACCAGTTACCACTTGCCCAGCAGGCGAGTGTCTAGCCACCACACTACAGCCACTACCTCTCTTTCTAATAGTTAAACCAGTGACCACTAGTCCAGCAGGCGAGTGTCTAGCCACCACACTACAGCCATTGCCTCTCTTTCTATATAGTTACACCAATGACCACTTGTCCAGCAGGCGAGTGTCTAGCCACCACACTACAGTCACTGCCTCTCTTTCTAATAGTTACACCAATGACCACTTGTCCAGCAGGCGAGTGTCTAGCCACCACACTACAGCCATTGCCTCTCTTTCTAATAGTTACACCAATGACCACTTGTCCAGCAGGCGAGTGTCTAGCCACCACACTACAGTCATTGCCTCTCTTTCTAATAGTTACACCAGTGACCACTTGTCCAGGAGGCGAGTGTCTAGCCACCACACTACAGCCATTGCCTCTCTTTCTAATAGTTACACCAGTGACCACTTGTCCAGCAGGTGAGTGTCTAGCCACCACACTACAGCCACTACCTCTCTTTCTAATAGTTACACCAGTGACCACTTGTCCAGGAGGTGAGTGTCTAGCCACCACACTACAGTCACTGCCTCTCTTTCTAATAGTTACACCAATGACCACTTGTCCAGCAGGCGAGTGTCTAGCCACCACACTACAGCCATTGCCTCTCTTTCTATATAGTTACACCAGTGACCACTTGTCCAGGAGGTGAGTGTCTAGCCACCACACTACAGTCACTGCCTCTCTTTCTAATAGTTACACCAATGACCACTTGTCCAGCAGGCGAGTGTCTAGCCACCACACTACAGCCATTGCCTCTCTTTCTATATAGTTACACCAATGACCACTTGTCCAGCAGGCGAGTGTCTAGCCACAACACTACAGTCACCGCCTCTCTTTCTAATAGTTACACCAATGACCACTTGTCCAGCAGGCGAGTGTCTAGCCACCACACTACAGCCATTGCCTCTCTTTCTATATAGTTACATAAATGACCACTTGTCCAGCAGGCGAGTGTCTAGCCACCACACTACAGTCACTGCCTCTCTTTCTAATAGTTACACCAATGACCACTTGTCCAGCAGGCGAGTGTCTAGCCACCACACTACAGCCATTGCCTCTCTTTCTAATAGTTACACCAGTGACCACTTGTCCAGGAGGTGAGTGTCTAGCCACCACACTATAGCCACTGCCTCTCTTTCTATATAGTTACACCAGTGACCACTTGTCCAGCAGGCGAGTGTCTAGCCACCACACTACAGCCATTGCCTCTCTTTCTAATAGTTACACCAGTGACCACTTGTCCAGCAGGTGAGTGTCTAGCCACTACCTCTCTTTCTATATAGTTACACCAGTGACCACTTGTCCAGCAGGTGAGTGTCTAGCCACCACACTACAGCCACTACCTCTCTTTCTATATAGTTACACCAGTGACCACTTGTCCAGCAGGCGAGTGTCTAGCCACCACACTACAGCCATTGCCTCTCTTTCTAATAGTTACACCAGTGACCACTTGTCCAGCAGGTGAGTGTCTAGCCACCACACTACAGCCACTACCTCTCTTTCTATATAGTTACACCAGTGACCACTTGTCCAGCAGGCGAGTGTCTAGCCACCACACTACAGCCATTGCCTCTCTTTCTAATAGTTACACCAGTGACCACTTGTCCAGCAGGTGAGTGTCTAGCCACCACACTACAGCCACTACCTCTCTTTCTATATAGTTACACCAGTGACCACTTGTCCAGCAGGCGAGTGTCTAGCCACCACACTACAGCCATTGCCTCTCTTTCTAATAGTTACACCAGTGACCACTTGTCCAGCAGGTGAGTGTCTAGCCACCACACTACAGCCACTACCTCTCTTTCTATATAGTTACACCAGTGACCACTTGTCCAGCAGGCGAGTGTCTAGCCACCACACTACAGCCAATGCCTCTCTTTCTATATAGTTACACCAGTGACCACTTGTCCAGCAGGCGAGTGTCTAGCCACCACACTACAGCCACTGCCTCTCTTTCTATATAGTTACACCAGTGACCACTTGTCCAGCAGGCGAGTGTCTAGCCACCACACTACAGCCACTGCCTCTCTTTCTATATAGTTACACCAGTGACCACTTGTCCAGCAGGTGAGTGTCTAGCGACCACACTACATCCATTGCCTCTCTTTCTATATAGTTACAACAGTGACCACTTGTCCAGCAGGCGAGTGTCTAGCCACCACACTACAGCCACTGCCTCTCTTTCTATATAGTTACACCAGTGACCACTTGTCCAGCAGGCGAGTGTCTAGCCACCACACTACAGCCACTGCCTCTCTTTCTATATAGTTACACCAGTGATCACTTGTCAAGCAGGCGAGTGTCTAGCCACCACACTACAGCCACTGCCTCTCTTTCTATATAGTTACAACAGTGACCACTTGTCCAGCAGGCGAGTGTCTAGCCACCACACTACAGCCACTGCCTCTCTTTCTATATAGTTACACCAGTGACCACTTGTCCAGCAAGCGAGTGTCTAGCCACCACACTACAGTCACTGCCTCTCTTTCTATATAGTTACACCAGTGACCACTTGTCCAGCAGGCGAGTGTCTAGCCACCACACTACAGCCACTGCCTCTCTTTCTATATAGTTACACCAGTGATCACTTGTCCAGCAGGCGAGTGTCTAGCCACCACACTACAGCCACTGCTTCTCTTTCTAATAGTTAAACCAGTTACCACTTGCCCAGCAGGCGAGTGTCTAGCCACCACACTACAGCCACTACCTCTCTTTCTAATAGTTAAACCAGTGACCACTAGTCCAGCAGGCGAGTGTCTAGCCACCACACTACAGCCATTGCCTCTCTTTCTATATAGTTACACCAATGACCACTTGTCCAGCAGGCGAGTGTCTAGCCACCACACTACAGTCACTGCCTCTCTTTCTAATAGTTACACCAATGACCACTTGTCCAGCAGGCGAGTGTCTAGCCACCACACTACAGCCATTGCCTCTCTTTCTAATAGTTACACCAATGACCACTTGTCCAGCAGGCGAGTGTCTAGCCACCACACTACAGTCATTGCCTCTCTTTCTAATAGTTACACCAGTGACCACTTGTCCAGGAGGCGAGTGTCTAGCCACCACACTACAGCCATTGCCTCTCTTTCTAATAGTTACACCAGTGACCACTTGTCCAGCAGGTGAGTGTCTAGCCACCACACTACAGCCACTACCTCTCTTTCTAATAGTTACACCAGTGACCACTTGTCCAGGAGGTGAGTGTCTAGCCACCACACTACAGTCACTGCCTCTCTTTCTAATAGTTACACCAATGACCACTTGTCCAGCAGGCGAGTGTCTAGCCACCACACTACAGCCATTGCCTCTCTTTCTATATAGTTACACCAGTGACCACTTGTCCAGGAGGTGAGTGTCTAGCCACCACACTACAGTCACTGCCTCTCTTTCTAATAGTTACACCAATGACCACTTGTCCAGCAGGCGAGTGTCTAGCCACCACACTACAGCCATTGCCTCTCTTTCTATATAGTTACACCAATGACCACTTGTCCAGCAGGCGAGTGTCTAGCCACAACACTACAGTCACCGCCTCTCTTTCTAATAGTTACACCAATGACCACTTGTCCAGCAGGCGAGTGTCTAGCCACCACACTACAGCCATTGCCTCTCTTTCTATATAGTTACATAAATGACCACTTGTCCAGCAGGCGAGTGTCTAGCCACCACACTACAGTCACTGCCTCTCTTTCTAATAGTTACACCAATGACCACTTGTCCAGCAGGCGAGTGTCTAGCCACCACACTACAGCCATTGCCTCTCTTTCTAATAGTTACACCAGTGACCACTTGTCCAGGAGGTGAGTGTCTAGCCACCACACTATAGCCACTGCCTCTCTTTCTATATAGTTACACCAGTGACCACTTGTCCAGCAGGCGAGTGTCTAGCCACCACACTACAGCCATTGCCTCTCTTTCTAATAGTTACACCAGTGACCACTTGTCCAGCAGGTGAGTGTCTAGCCACTACCTCTCTTTCTATATAGTTACACCAGTGACCACTTGTCCAGCAGGTGAGTGTCTAGCCACCACACTACAGCCACTACCTCTCTTTCTAATAGTTACACCAGTGACCACTTGTCCAGCAGGCGAGTGTCTAGCCACCACACTACAGCCATTGCCTCTCTTTCTAATAGTTACACCAGTGACCACTTGTCCAGCAGGTGAGTGTCTAGCCACCACACTACAGCCACTACCTCTCTTTCTATATAGTTACACCAGTGACCACTTGTCCAGCAGGCGAGTGTCTAGCCACCACACTACAGCCATTGCCTCTCTTTCTAATAGTTACACCAGTGACCACTTGTCCAGCAGGCGAGTGTCTAGCCACCACACTACAGCCATTGCCTCTCTTTCTAATAGCTACACCAGTGACCACTTGTCCAGCAGGTGAGTGTTTAGCCACCACACTACAGCCACTACTTCTCTTTCTATATAGTTACACCAGTGACCACTTGTCCAGCAGGCGAGTGTCTAGCCACCACACTACAGCCATTGCCTCTCTTTCTAATAGTTACACCAGTGACCACTTGTCCAGCAGGCGAGTGTCTAGCCACCACACTACAGCCATTGCCTCTCTTTCTAATAGTTACACCAGTGACCACTTGTCCAGCAGGTGAGTGTCTAGCCACCACACTCCAGCCACTACTTCTCTTTCTATATAGTTACACCAGTGACCACTTGTCCAGCAGGCGAGTGTCTAGCCACCACACTACAGCCATTGCCTCTCTTTCTAATAGTTACACCAGTGACCACTTGTCCAGCAGGTGAGTGTCTAGCGACCACACTTTAGTCACTACCTCTCTTTCTATATAGTTACACCAGTGACCACTTGTCCAGCAGGCGAGTGTCTAGCCACCACACTACAGCCACTGCCTCTCTTTCTATATAGTTACACCAGTGACCACTTGTCCAGCAGGCGAGTGTCTAGCCACCATACTACAGCCACTGCCTCTCTTTCTATATAGTTACACCAGTGACCACTTGTCCAGCAGGTGAGTGTCTAGCCACCACACTACAGCCACTACCTCTCTTTCTAATAGTTACACCAGTGACCACTTGTCCAGCAGGCGAGTGTCTAGCCACCACACTACAGCCATTGCCTCTCTTTCTAATAGTTACACCAGTGACCACTTGTCCAGCAGGTGAGTGTCTAGCCACCACACTACAGCCACTACCTTTCTTTCTATATAGTTACACCAGTGACCACTTGTCCAGGAGGTGAGTGTCTAGCCACCACACTACAGTCACTGCCTCTCTTTCTAATAGTTACACCAATGACCACTTGTCCAGCAGGCGAGTGTCTAGCCACCACACTACAGCCATTGCCTCTCTTTCTATATAGTTACACCAATGACCACTTGTCCAGCAGGCGAGTGTCTAGCCACAACACTACAGTCACCGCCTCTCTTTCTAATAGTTACACCAATGACCACTTGTCCAGCAGGCGAGTGTCTAGCCACCACACTACAGCCATTGCCTCTCTTTCTATATAGTTACATAAATGACCACTTGTCCAGCAGGCGAGTGTCTAGCCACCACACTACAGTCACTGCCTCTCTTTCTAATAGTTACACCAATGACCACTTGTCCAGCAGGCGAGTGTCTAGCCACCACACTACAGCCATTGCCTCTCTTTCTAATAGTTACACCAGTGACCACTTGTCCAGGAGGTGAGTGTCTAGCCACCACACTATAGCCACTGCCTCTCTTTCTATATAGTTACACCAGTGACCACTTGTCCAGCAGGCGAGTGTCTAGCCACCACACTACAGCCATTGCCTCTCTTTCTAATAGTTACACCAGTGACCACTTGTCCAGCAGGTGAGTGTCTAGCCACTACCTCTCTTTCTATATAGTTACACCAGTGACCACTTGTCCAGCAGGTGAGTGTCTAGCCACCACACTACAGCCACTACCTCTCTTTCTAATAGTTACACCAGTGACCACTTGTCCAGCAGGCGAGTGTCTAGCCACCACACTACAGCCATTGCCTCTCTTTCTAATAGTTACACCAGTGACCACTTGTCCAGCAGGTGAGTGTCTAGCCACCACACTACAGCCACTACCTCTCTTTCTATATAGTTACACCAGTGACCACTTGTCCAGCAGGCGAGTGTCTAGCCACCACACTACAGCCATTGCCTCTCTTTCTAATAGTTACACCAGTGACCACTTGTCCAGCAGGCGAGTGTCTAGCCACCACACTACAGCCATTGCCTCTCTTTCTAATAGCTACACCAGTGACCACTTGTCCAGCAGGTGAGTGTTTAGCCACCACACTACAGCCACTACTTCTCTTTCTATATAGTTACACCAGTGACCACTTGTCCAGCAGGCGAGTGTCTAGCCACCACACTACAGCCATTGCCTCTCTTTCTAATAGTTACACCAGTGACCACTTGTCCAGCAGGCGAGTGTCTAGCCACCACACTACAGCCATTGCCTCTCTTTCTAATAGTTACACCAGTGACCACTTGTCCAGCAGGTGAGTGTCTAGCCACCACACTCCAGCCACTACTTCTCTTTCTATATAGTTACACCAGTGACCACTTGTCCAGCAGGCGAGTGTCTAGCCACCACACTACAGCCATTGCCTCTCTTTCTAATAGTTACACCAGTGACCACTTGTCCAGCAGGTGAGTGTCTAGCGACCACACTTTAGTCACTACCTCTCTTTCTATATAGTTACACCAGTGACCACTTGTCCAGCAGGCGAGTGTCTAGCCACCACACTACAGCCACTGCCTCTCTTTCTATATAGTTACACCAGTGACCACTTGTCCAGCAGGCGAGTGTCTAGCCACCATACTACAGCCACTGCCTCTCTTTCTATATAGTTACACCAGTGACCACTTGTCCAGCAGGTGAGTGTCTAGCCACCACACTACAGCCACTACCTCTCTTTCTAATAGTTACACCAGTGACCACTTGTCCAGCAGGCGAGTGTCTAGCCACCACACTACAGCCATTGCCTCTCTTTCTAATAGTTACACCAGTGACCACTTGTCCAGCAGGTGAGTGTCTAGCCACCACACTACAGCCACTACCTTTCTTTCTATATAGTTACACCAGTGACCACTTGTCCAGCAGGCGAGTGTCTAGCCACCACACTACAGCCATTGCCTCTCTTTCTAATAGTTACACCAGTGACCACTTGTCCAGCAGGCGAGTGTCTAGCCACCACACTACAGCCACTGCCTCTCTTTCTAATAGTTACACCAGTGACCACTTGTCCAGCAGGTGAGTGTCTAGCCACCTCACTACAGCCACTACCTCTCTTTCTATATAGTTACACCAGAGACCACTTGTCCAGCAGGCGATTGTCTAGCCACCACACTACAGCCATTGCCTCTCTTTCTAATAGTTACACCAGTGACCACTTGTCCAGCAGGCGAGTGTCTAGCCACCACACTACAGCCATTGCCTCTCTTTCTAATAGTTACACCAGTGACCACTTGTCCAGCAGGTGAGTGTCTAGCCACCACACTACAGCCACTACCTCTCTTTCTATATAGTTACACCAGTGACCACTTGTCCAGCAGGCGAGTGTCTAGCCACCACACTACAGCCACTGCCTCTCTTTCTATATAGTTACACCAGTGACCACTTGTCCAGCAGGCGAGTGTCTAGCCACCACACTACAGCCACTGCCTCTCTTTCTATATAGTTACACCAGTGACCACTTGTCCAGCAGGCGAGTGTCTAGCCACCACACTACAGCCACTGCCTCTCTTTCTATATAGTTACACCAGTGACCACTTGTCCAGCAGGTGAGTGTCTAGCCACCACACTACAGCCATTGCCTCTCTTTCTATATAGTTACACTAGTGACCACTTGTCCAGCAGGCGAGTGTCTAGCCACCACACTACAGCCACTGCCTCTCTTTCTATATAGTTACACCAGTGACCACTTGTCCAGCAGGTGAGTGTCTAGCGACCACACTACATCCATTGCCTCTCTTTCTATATAGTTACAACAGTGACCACTTGTCCAGCAGGCGAGTGTCTAGCCACCACACTACAGCCACTGCCTCTCTTTCTATATAGTTACACCAGTGACCACTTGTCCAGCAGGCGAGTGTCTAGCCACCACACTACAGCCACTGCCTCTCTTTCTATATAGTTACACCAGTGACCACTTGTCCAGCAGGCGAGTGTCTAGCCACCACACTACAGCCACTGCCTCTCTTTCTATATAGTTACACCAGTGATCACTTGTCCAGCAGGCGAGTGTCTAGCCACCACACTACAGCCACTGCCTCTCTTTCTATATAGTTACACCAGTGACCACTTGTCCAGCAGGTGAGTGTCTAGCCACCACACTACAGCCATTGCCTCTCTTTCTAATAGTTACACCAGTGACCACTTGTCCAGCAGACGAGTGTCTAGCCACCACACTACAGCCATTGCCTCTCTTTCTAATAGTTACACCAGTGACCACTTGTCCAGCAGGTGAGTGTCTAGCCACCACACTACAGCCACTACCTCTCTTTCTATATAGTTACACCAGTGACCACTTGTCCAGCAGGCGAGTGTTTAGCCACCACACTACAGCCACTGCCTCTCTTTCTATATAGTTACACCAGTGACCACTTGTCCAGCAGGCGAGTGTCTAGCCACCACACTACAGCCACTGCCTCTCTTTCTATATAGTTACACCAGTGACCACTTGTCCAGCAGGTGAGTGTCTAGCCACCACACTACATCCATTGCCTCTCTTTCTATATAGTTACACCAATGACCACTTGTCCAGCAGGCGAGTGTCTAGCCACCACACTACAGCCACTGCCTCTCTTTCTATATAGTTACAAAAGTGACCACTTGTCCAGCAGGCGAGTGTCTAGCCACCACACTACAGCCACTGCCTCTCTTTCTATATAGTTACACCAGTGACCACTTGTCCAGCAGGCGAGTGTCTAGGCACCACACTACAGCCACTGCCTCTCTTTCTATATAGTTACACCAGTGACCACTTGTCCAGCAGGCTAGTGTCTAGCCACCACACTACAGCCACTGCCTCTCTTTCTATATAGTTACACCAGTGACCACTTGTCCAGCAGGCGAGTGTCTAGCCACGACACTACAACCACTGCCTCTCTTTCTATATAGTTACACCAGTGACCACTTGTCCAGCAGGCGAGTGTCTAGCCACCACACTACAGCCACTGCCTCTCTTTCTATATAGTTACACCAGTGACCACTTGTCCAGCAGGAGAGTGTCTAGCCACCACACTACAGCCACTGCCTCTCTTTCTATATAGTTACACCAGTGACCACTTGTCCAGCAGGCGAGTGTCTAGCCACCACACTACAGCCACTGCCTCTCTTTCTATATAGTAACACCAGTGACCACTTGTCTAGCAGGCGAGTGTCTAGCCATCACACTACAGCCACTGCCTCTCTTTCTAATAGTTAAACGAATGACCACTTGTCCAGCAGGCGAGTGTCTAGCCACCACACTACAGCCACTGCCTCTCTTTCTATATAGTTACACCAGTGACCACTTGTCCAGCAAGCGAGTGTCTAGCCACCACACTACAGCCACTGCCTCTCTTTCTATATAGTTACACCAGTGACCACTTGTCCAGCAGGCGAGTGTCTAGCCACCACACTACAGCCACTGCCTCTCTTTCTATATAGTTACACCAGTGACCACTTGTCCAGCAGGCGAGTGTCTAGCCACCACTCTACAGCCATTGCCTCTCTTTCTATATAGTTACACCATTGACCACTTGTCCAGCAGGCGAGTGTCTAGCCACCACACTACAGCCATTGCCTCTCTTTCTATATAGTTACACCAGTGACCACTTGTCCAGCAGGCGAGTGTCTAGCGGACCACACTACAGCCACTGCCTCTCTTTCTATATAGTTACACCAGTGACCACTTGTCCAGCAGGCGAGTGTCTAGCCACCACACTACAGAGTCTTCCTCTCTTTCTATATAGTTACACCAGTGACCACTTGTCCAGCAGGTGAGTGTCTAGCGACCACACTACAGTCACTACCTCTCTTTCTATATAGTTACACCAGTGACCACTTGTCCAGCAGGTGAGTGTCTAGCGACCACACTTTAGTCACTACCTCTCTTTCTATATAGTTACACCAGTGACCACTTGTCCAGCAGGCGAGTGTCTAGCCACCACACTACAGTCACTGCCTCTCTTTCTATATAGTTACACCAGTGACCACTTGTCCAGCAGGCGAGTGTCTAGCCACCACACTACAGTCACTGCCTCTCTTTCTATATAATTACACCAGTGACCACTTGTCCAGCAGGCGAGTGTCTAGCCACCACACTACAGTCACTGCCTCTCTTTCTATATAGTTACACCAGTGACCACTTGTCCAGCAGGCGAGTGTCTAGCCACCACACTACAGTCACTGCCTCTCTTTCTATATAGTTACACCAGTGACCACTTGTCCAGCAGGCGAGTGTCTAGCCACCACACTACAGTCACTGCCTCTCTTTCTATATAGTTACACCAGTGACCATGTGGTGAAACGCCAATGGCTCGTGTCCTCATGCCTTCTTTTATTTTGGGTAAACAGGGGGAAACGGCTTTCGGAAGCTCTCAGTTCTCTTGTTCGCTCAATCTCCATGAAAGATAGTTCTTTGGGTTATCTTCATAACACAATCTTTACATAGAGCGAGTAGATATAGGTCTTTTCTTTCGGGTAGACCCGATGGAGCGCCTTGCGCCAAATGCGCACTGGTGCGGCTTCTGGAGAATTCATGTCCGTTTCTACTGATCGCTACCCACTGCCGAATGTCAAGAGTTCAAGTTAAAGATTGAGACATTTTAAAAGGCAGAATACTGATGGGCTATGAAAGGTAATCTTAGGTTGTAATTAGTTTTGCACTTATAAATCTCTATTGTCTTAACGACTGAGAAGATATGGCGAAACAGCAGTCTTGCCATATTGGGAGGGGGTGACCGTTAGCCAATCTGGCTAAGCTTCTTAATCTTGGAATGGCAAGGGAACAAATCTGAACAATAAATGTGTCCCAAATGATATCGCTTGTTCTTGGCAGCTGATAGACGAGTGCTATCTTTCTTCCTACGGCTTACCTCTACTTAGTAGCTTCTCTCATTTAAATATAAACACATTTGATAGCTACGGTGTGCCGGAAGGAGGGAAGGGCTCCTTGGGGATGGGGTCCACCAATCTATGATCTATCTTCTTGAGCCGGAAGAGGCTATCCACGGTGCTATCTCTTTCGTCTTTTAGTCGAGAGGATGATGTTGGGATTATAAATAAACTTCTTTATCTCATTGAGAGAACATGCATTCCTCTGAATCTATGTGTTGTGTGAGGCACTGCCGGTACATTGCGGTGACAGCTCAGACAAGAGCAGCGGCCGGAAGGGGTAGTATCTTCTTTCCTATTCTTGCTGGGAATGGGGAACTACACTGCGTGCCATACAACCCCACTACTATAATATTAGTTAAAGGGGAGAAACACACAGATTACTAGACACACCACACCACAAGATATTTGTCGTGAGAGGGGCATGGTTTGCAAGGGAGAGAGAGACTGGGAAACGAATGTGCCCAATAATAATAAAGGCAGGGTATGAGTGTGGAGAGTGAGTCTTGTATGCAACAGGGTGCATAGGGTAGCCGGCAGGACGTCTACAAGTGGGAGGTCTGCTCAAGCCAGGACGTAGCCAATCCAGGGGCTACCTGACATGTCAGACTCATTCAAGCAAGCCACTTATCTACTTATCTTGGTAAGCCCAAAAGGTATAACTAATGTATTAACTGAGGCCAATTGGACCTCAGGATCGTGGTGCATGAGTCAGCTTGGTCCCTCACTAGTCTTTCTCGTCTACAGGGTCCTTCTTTTGAAGTCTTCTCATCGACTTAAGGTCGAGTGTAAACCGGAAAGTGTGTTGAAAGACTTGACAAGGCTTCTATGCCCAAACTTATAAGCACCTGATGAGGCCAGGGCAAGTCAGTGGACATACCAGGTATAATGTGTTTTTTCTAATATAAATGGAGAGGCGTTACAAAAATGTAATGAGTGACACAACAGCCAACTCAAGTCTTCTCATTGACTTAAGGTCGAGCGTTTGCTGATGAGGCGGTTTGGACCTATGCCAATTCCCATCCTTGTCCGGGACAGCGAAAGACTCTGATTCATTCCCTATACCCAATCTGGTATCATGACTTTGGTTCCCAACCTCAATTGTGTCCAGTGATCCCATGGCACTTTCCCAGACCAGATTACTGACTATATCGTGGTGACCTAGGAAACTTGGAAGCTGTTGTTCGAACAACCGACGCTGGATAGAGAGACTGGAACCTTTGCCCGGTGAGGCAGTTGTGAAATGACTGGACAATTTCAAGATCTGTGCTATATGATGTTCAGAGTTTTCTGGATTCATTTCTGGACTAGAGTTATCTCATCAGTTTTGTTTTCTGGACTTTTATAGGTTTATCTGTCTTGGTGTTCTTCTGTGTTGTCTTTATTACGGTATTAAATTCTAATTATAGTGACTGAGACGATCGTCATATTACGTTTGTGTCAGCCAGAAATACACTGCAGGAAATAACCCTGAGGTCGAAAGAAAGAGTGACAGTAAGTCCGGGGAACGGATGAGGGTTGGCAGCAAAGACCTATCCCCAGCCAGGGCAAAAGAATAAGTTTGAAATATTGTGACGGGACATCATGTGCCATGCCGGAAGCGTGGGCGGTCATGACTCGCCATTTCACTCAATCACCAGAGTCGTGGATCAGCTCGGTGTTCCTGTCTAGATTATGCCATGTGGCCAAGCCATCCAGGTATTTACTTTTCGGTCTTACCCTTGGTTTGTTCCCTTCGATCTTGCCAGTTGTCATTAAGTTCTCCAATTCATTTCTTCTCATAACATGTCCAAAAAATTTTGTCTGTCTACTTCTAATTTCTCTAATCAATATACGATTTTCATTTATTTCCTGTAGTACTTGGTCATTGGTTTTTCTGTCTGTCAATGGCATTCTTTGCATTCTCCCCAGAAACCACATTTCTACAGCCTTCAGATGTTTTTCAGCTTGATTGCTCATTGTCCAAGTTTCACATCAATACAAAAGTACAGGCTCTATGTAGCACCCCAACATTCTTTTTCTCGTTTCAATTGACATCTTTGTATTGGTCAGTATGTTTTTCATCTTGCTAAAGGCCACTTTCGCCTTTGCGATTCTGTCCTAATCTCTTCAAGCCATCTCCCATCAGATGTTATGACTTTTCCGAGATAATTGTATCGATTCACTTGTTGAAGAATATTCCCATTTACTTGTAAATTACATTGTGGTGCTTCTTTCTTCCTAGTGACGACCATAATCTGTGTATTTTTACAATTTAATTCTAACCCCAGTTGTTCACTGTGTGCAACAACCGCATCTACTAATTGTTGCAGATCCTGCTCATCGTCTGCAATCAATACTGCATATCTAATGTTATTGATGTTTCGTCCTCCAATGGTGATTCCATTTATATCTTCTACATTTCCGAAAATTTTTCCACTGTACAGGGAAAAAAGATCTGGAGACATTACACATCCCTTTCTCACACCTCTCTTAATAGGCTGATATGGTCCTACTTCATTATCAATCCTTATGGCAGATTGTTGTTTCCATTATATGTTTTTAATAAGTGTAATGTCTTTTCCATCAATTTGTAGGTCTGCAAGCATATCTACCATGTTGACATGTCTTACTCTATCGAAAGCCTTTGTGTAGTCAATAAAGCACAGATGTATATCTTTGTTTACTTCTATAGAACGTTCAATAACTGATCCCAGCATATACACAGCATTTACTGTACCCTTTCCTTCTACAAACCCACATTGTTCTTCCCCTATTTCAGGTTGTATTTTCTTTCTCACTCTTTGCATGATAACTCGTAGCAAAATCTTCGTGATGTGACTCATTATACTAATTGTTCTATGTTGATCACATTCCAAGGCTCCTGATTTCTTTGGGATTGCAATAAATACAGAATTACATAGTTCAGAAGGTATATCTCCTGTATCATATAATGTGTTCAGCAGTCTGGTGACTTGATCTATTCCATGTTCGCCTAAAGCTGTAATCATTTCTGTTGTGATGTTATCTGAACCGGGATTCTTGCGAGCTTTCATATGTTTAAGAACATTCCAAACCTCCATTTTCAAATTTGGCGGTCCTTCATTATTAAATCGAATATCATACTGTTCATCTCTGTTATCATCATAAGGTTTTTCACATTATCTGACGAGTCGTGTAGAATCTGATCTTTTTATATTATGATTTTGCCATCTTTAGTTTTTAGGCAGCCTGCTGATGTTCTTGTTCTTTTATTAGTAAGTTCCTGAATTCTTTTGTGCACTAATTTGGTATTTTGACTGTTGTGTTGTTTTTCAATTTCTATGCAATTTTTCTCAAGCCATGCTTCTTTTGCCTCCTTACATAATATTCTGACTTGTCTGTGAATTTCTTCATATTTAGCAGGATTATTTTTGTTGAGTCTTCTTGTCTCCATTAGTTGTAACATTTCTTCAGGCATCCATTTCTTACGACCCACCTTCTTTAATTTTGAAACAGTCGTTTCTGCTGCCAAACTGATTGAATTCTTCAACATTTCCCATTGATCATCCACACCCTGAAATAGGATCTTTAGATCAGAAGCTTTCCCTATTAAAATTGTCTCTCGCCAACAGGCGAACCCACTACTACTTCAAAGGTACATGTAACTTACGTTCTCAAGTCAAGGACGACAAGCCAACATTTTAGTAAAACTGCCCGGTATAGGGGTTGAACCCCTTACCTCGGCATCAGTACACCGGCTGTTTAAGAACACACGTTCTTATCCATTCGGCCATGCTGACCTACTTGTTCTATTTTCATTAGCTTCTTCCATGCAATCGTTGTTAGTTACTCTGGCAGTCCAAGGTATTGTGACCAGAGAAACATGCGGTAGGTTTTCACAGGTATTGCATTACCCCTTCTTTCATCCAGGGCCGGTGTTTCCGCGTCGTAAATTATAGAATTTCTCCGCAAAAATCGGGGACGCCATCACAAGACACGCGCGGCGTTGTAACAGGTTGGCCAAGAAAGTGAGCACCTTTTGAAAGAGCAGACAATGCACAGCTCACGCCGTGGCACGTGCGAGACAGAAAATGCACGGGGTTGGCGCAGACGCGCAAGAAAAGAATTGGGAAAACGAAACGCACGCGAAGAATGTCCGAACTGCAACGGTGTACCACATTTTAGTGATTGGTGGGTTTACGGGGGAACTGCGGGGAGTCTGGAGTTGGGAGCCAGATTTCGCTGTTCCAACCGTCACAAGATGGTCACAGTGACGATCTTTGGCTGCGTGCAGCTCTGTACTCCCGGGACTGAGTTGCGACTTAGCGGTGATATTGTGGTCACACCAGGGGTTCTCAAACTATAAGGGGCGTTCATTTGAAATCCTTTCGTGCCGCACAGCGCGTAATTGCTTACGTTGAACACGATCATGTCATAGTCATGTGATAAGTACTGACCAAAGAATAAAAGAGTAAGTGCTTATCATACCATGGTACATAGGTTCTGTTTCTGACCGTTGAGAAAATGGGCGGGTTGATCCAAAATCCGTCAAAAAAAGCTCAAAGAGCTGTGATTCAGTTTCTTTCATTTGAAGGATGTCGACCAGTGGACATTCATCGAAGAATGCAGGCAGCGTACGGTAACAAATTTGTGTCGAAGACAACAGTGACAGACTGGGCACGAATGTTTCGGAAAGGACGTCAGTTCACGACAGATCTTCGACGGCCGGGTCAAGCGCATATTGTTGAAACAGAAAAAACCATCGCCAAAATTGCGTACTGATGCAGCAGTACAGATGAAGCGTTGTCGAAGCATACGTTCGCTAGCGAAAGAATTTGATGTGTCAACTGGGACAATTCAAAAGGTCGTTCGTAAGAAACTGCAAAATCGGAAGGTGTGTTCACAATGGGTACCACGGATGTTGACTAACCACAAAAAAGAGGAACGCATGGGATGGTGTTTGAACCACTTGCTGCGTTACAGAGTGGAGGGTGATGCATTTTTCTTCCGCATAGTGGCAGGCGATGAATCATGGTGTCACCATTTTGAGCTGAGCAGCAAAAGAGAGAGAGCATGCTATGGAAGCATGCTGGATCACCAAAAGCCAAACAATTCAAGTTACAGGTTTCCGCTGGTAAGGCTATGCTGAGCGCATTTTTTTTTTTTTACTATAAAGGGCTGGTGTCAACATCAACTCTACCCACTACTTGCAAACACTAGACAAGCTGCAAAAAGCCACCAAGAATAACAGACCCGGCATGCTTTCTCGCGGTGTGATTTTGTTGCACGATAATAATGCCCGTCCGCATGTCGCAAAAATTGTGCAGGAAGCATTAGCAAGGAAGAAGTGGGAAATTCTGCAACATCCAGCCTATAGTCCTGATTTGTCACCATGTGATTTTCATTTGTTTGGACCTCTAAAAAAAGCTCTTAAGGGGCAACGATTTTACACAGATGCAGACGTAATGAACCCGGTAAACACTTGGTTCAGTGAGCAACCACAATCCTTTATTGCGGACGGCATTCGTCACCTACCTAAACAATGGGATGATTGCCTGAATGCCTATGGCTTCGACTTCTGACCAACCCATGGTGCATAATTCATTCAAAACGAATGCTTTGTTTAATTCTACAACACTTGATAATGTTTCATGCTTTTGTAATAAAGCCATTGGAACGGGTTTCAAATGAAAGTCCCTAATATTTTAACTATTTTCTCTTTCTTCTTTCTCTTCTTCTACATCCTCAGCTTATTGTTTTCTTCCTTCTCTATCCCAGTGTGTTCTTCATCTTTCCCTTTCCTCCGCTTCCCCTTCTTCTTCATTCTTCCTTCTTCCTTCCTCCTCCTCCCCTACTTTCTTCTTCCTTCTTCCATCTTCCTTCTCTCCTTCTTCCTCCCTCCTCCTTCTCCTCTTCTTCCTTCTTCCTTCCTCCCCTACATTCTTCTTCCTTCTTCCTTCCTCCTCTTTTTCTTCTTCCTTCGTCCTTTTTACTTCTCCCCTTCTTCCTTCCTCCCCCTCCCCTTCTTCCTCCTCACCTTCTTCCTCCTCACCTTCTTCCTTCCTCCCCCTCCCCTTCTTTCCTTCCTCATCATCCCCTTCTTCCTTCTTCCTTTTTCCTTCTTCCTTTTTCCTTCTTCCTTTTTCCTTCCTCCTCCTCCCCTTCTTCCTCCTCCCCTTCTTCCTTCCTCCTCCTTCCTTCTTCCTTCCTCCTCCTCCTCCCCTCCTTCCTTCTTCCTTCTTCTTCTTCTTCTTCTTCTTCTTCTTCTTCTTCTTCTTCTTCTTCTTCTTCTTCTTCTTCTTCTTCTTCTTCTTCTTCTTTTTCTTCTTCTTTTTCTTCTTCTTTGTCTTCGTCTTCTTCGTCTTCGTCTTCTTCGTCTTCTTCGTCTTCCACTGAAGCTGCTGCCTTCTCTTCCTTCTCGATCTTACTTCTTCTGTTTATGTCCTTCGCTGTCTATTTCCTACCTACTGCTGTTCATCGTCCTCGTTCTATTCCCTACCTATTCCTCTTCATCTTCCTTTTTCTATTATCACTCCCTTAGCTGTCTCCTCCTTCTTGTCCAGCATCCTGTAGGACAGTATCACGTACTGCCAATTATTTTCAATATTGTTGTTTCTCCTGGTCCAGTCCAACATGTCAACTCCACGGAGACTGTGTTGAAGACCTCTCATTCTCCAATTCAAATTCAGAAGCCAGCGGAATGTGCAAGACCGGTAAAGGTGCTTCTGCGAACAGGCAATGTAGGATGTGATGAGACGTGACTAAGCAGAGCACAATAAGATGTGACGAGACGTGATAGAGCAGCGCACATTAGGATGTGACGAGATTGGATTGAACAGAGCACATTAAGATGTGACGAGACGTGATTAAGCACAGAATATTAGGATGCGACGAAAGTGACTGAGCAGAGCACATTAGGATGTGACGAAAGTGACTGAGCAGAGAACCTTAGGATGTGACAAGTCGTGATTAAGCACAACACATTAGGATGTGACGAGACGTGATTGAGCAGAGCACATTAGGATGTGACAAGACGTGATTAAGCACAACACATTAGGATGTGACGAGACATGATTGAGCGGAGCACACGCCGCTTGGCTGGGATTAGCACCCAGGTGTTGATGCAGCCTTCGTGCACTTGAGGTGTTTCACTGTCAACATACTACACGCCAATGCCCAGGTAGATGGCACATACCAAAGACACCAAACATGAGAACTGCAAAGATATAAACATCTAGAAGGGGCATTGTGCATAAAATAACAAGAGGATGAGGAAGAAGAAGGGGGGGGGGAGGAAGAGAAGAAGAAGAAAAAGAAAGGAATGAGGAGGAGGAGGAGGAGGAGGAGGAGGAGGAGGAGAAGGAGAAGAAGAAGAAGAAGAAGAAGAAGAAGAAGAAGAAGAAGAAGAAGAAGAAGAAGAAGAAGAAGAAGAAGAAGAAGAAGAAGAAGAAGAAGGGGGAGGAGGAGGCGAAGGAAAAGAGGAGAAGGAGGAGAAGGAGGAGGAGGAGGACAGGGGGAGAAGAGATGAGGAGGATAGAGGAGGGGTAGAGGAGGATGTAAGTAAGGAGAGGAGGGAGAGGAGGAGGAGGAGGACGATATGAAGTAGAAAGAGAAGGAGGGGAGAAGAAGAAGCCAAACATGGGAGTTACAAGGATATAAACACCCACAAGGGAAGAAGGAGGGGGCGCATATCGCATTAAAAGTTTGAGAATCCCTGATCCATACTCCTTATATCAGGATCGAACGAGCATTGTCGAGTTGCACGCGCTGTCCCCTGTTCGAGAGATTTAGGATTTAGCGGTTCAAGTATTTAAGACGGCGAGTATCAAACGAGGCAACACCTACTGCAGTGGCAACATTTTGTATTTTGTCCTTGGCTGTCTTTGTTAATCCGCATGTGCAGCTACCCGTGTCATTTCATGATGGTGTCGTGTGTCTTTCTTGAGCGTTTGGTTCGGTCGTGGGCTGTTGAGACCTTCCTGACACCGAGATTGCGAGTTTTTTGTTTTTATTGCAGAAGCTGCACTAATTTACAGTGAGGCATATTTTACATATATTTTTTGTTTGTAATTTTAACCCTCACAATGTTCCGTCTTTTAAAAGATTGTTAATTCACTGGATCTAAACAATAACTATTTGTGGCACATGCGTACGCGCACGCGCGCACACACACACACGCACGCACACGCGCGCGCGCCCACGCACATATATACATATATTTAAAAAAAAAAAAAACACCGCACAAACACATGTATATAAAGACGTTACATATACGAGTGTAAGTTAATAAGTAAGTCACAAATGGCTGTAGAAAAAATAACTAACTATGATAACAACTTGAAACCAGTTTATTTGTATACATACATTGTCCCTTTATTTCTCAACATAATTTCCACCAACATTGATGCATTTATCCCATCGTTTTATCAGTTTTCCCAAACCGGCTACACAAAACTGTGTGCTTTGTTTTCATTTACCTGCCATCCCACAGAACTGTGTGACTTACTTATTGACTCGCCCTCGTAACTTTTTCTACCCAGCTATGCACCGCTTTACGGGAAACCGCTAGGGGCTAAGTCCACTGAAAACCCACCTTGGCGGGAGACATTTCGCGAGTGACGCCGAAGTTGAATGAGAAGTGAAAACGTGGTTAAGAAAACAGAGCACGCAGTTCTATGAGACCGGTTTGGGAGGACTGATAAAACGATGGGATAAGTGCATCAATGCTGGTGGAAATTATGCTGAGAAATAAAGGGACAATGTATGTATAAAAATAAACTGGTTTCAAGTTGTTATCATATTTAATTATTTTTCTACAACCATTTATGACTTACTTAGTAACTTACCCTCGTAGATATATAAACACACACATATAGATATATAAACACACAAATATAGATATATAAACACCTCATATATAGATATACTAGCTGATCCGGCCCGGCTTCGCCCAGGTCCTGACGGGGATCTATCTATCTATCTATCTATCTGTCTGTCTGTCTGTCTGTCTGTCTGTCTGTCTGTCTGTCTGTCTGTCTGTCTGTCTGTCTGTCTGTCTGTCTGTCTGTCTGTCTGTCTGTCTGTCTGTCTGTCTGTCTGTCTGTCTGTCTGTCTGTCTGTCTATCTATCTATCTATCTATCTATCTATCTATCTATCTATCTATCTATCTATCTATCTGTAATAGTCTGGCGCAATACATGATGATGGTGATGTTACCAATACCAGCATCCCTTGCAGTGCCCTGGGGTACGATGGGAAGCCGCTCTGGAAGTGAGGATAAATAGAGGCGCGTGTCAGTTTCCCGGTCTCTCCAAACCAGACAACCGTGGCCGAAGGAGCGATGATGTAGATCGCTGTAGTATAGAATAGGGAGGCTTTAACCAGCCCTCCCCAGTCACTGGACCAGAGCAGGGAGTCACAAATGCCTCTAGATTTAACCATGACTGGCTTGCGTGGCCCACACACGAGGACCGAGGAAATCCATCAAAATGATTGGCAATTTGTAAGCCCACTCTTGGTAGTGACCCCTGGCCATGTTTGTGGGTTGTAGAGCAAACTTGAGCCCCGGCTCTGGTTAATGTCGTAGGCCGCTCACATCCCCTTCGTATACCTGTTTATGCGTGTTTATGCCACTATATCTCTGCTGTTAGGGTTATAGTTTTGTTATTCGTTATGTTACGGTTTTTCACTGTATCTGGTCCCAGTCGACTTATGTGATGCGGGTGTCTTGTGTGGGTATTGAAGGTGCCCTTCGACTCAACTGAACATGATTGAGGTCTCACTGTCATTTAGAGACCGCCCCTGTAGTTAGTACTAGGCAGCAGTTATCTCTGTGGGATTTCAGATTCCCATTTCTGTATGTACCAACTGTCCATGAGTCCTGAGATGATTACAATAGAGTCCATATCTGCTGTTATGTCGTTGTTTACATTGAGGTTTCTTTGTTGTGATGTCCTCGTTGGTTTGTGGAGATAGGTACCTAGTCATGTGCATAGCGATGTTAGGCAGCAGTGATTACTGTGGGAACATAGGTTCCCATTTCTGTATATGTCAGTTATGTGACATGTCAAGATGCCTGTTTGTCACTGAATCATGCAGTTCTGTCAATAAAAACCTAATTTTGTTCTTAATTTGTTTTGTTTAGTCTGTAGTTAGTTGTGTAAACTCATTGATCCTGTTACAGTCCAGCAGTGTAATCTTCTGTCTGGGATGTACAACCGTATATCCCCCGCCTAAGAACTCCTGGAATCTTCTGTCTAAATTCTACCCCTTTTCTTGTTAACTGAGGAGAATATATACAGTGCTCTCTCTCTACTTCTTCTTATTGTCCTTTTCTTCTCTGGCCCATTAAAAGTCAGTGTTGCGCTTCTTTGTCTTTGAGCACTTAAGTATAGGAAATAACATCTTCCTGTCCTTGATATTATTACTTCGGTGACAAGTGGCGAGCCTCGGCCTGGATTGTTTGGCGGCCTTTAGATTATCTTGTTGGTGTCTGTTCCAGTCTTCAATGATTCTTTTAGGTGGTAGTTCCATGTTTTTATTTTTTTTGCCTTTTTGGGGGTGTGAGAGGTCCCTGGCCAAAGACATTAACTGGGTTCAGGTTTTGTCTCCAAGAAGCACAGCATTGAGAGAAGAGCCTCCAGACCTACACCACATCTCAAGTCGTCGAAATTAAAGGTGACCTTATTCCTTGTTTAGGGAACCAAAGTTTCCCACCCAGCCGGCGCTCAGTCTGAGTCCGCTGGTATAAGAGTGCGAACACTCCAACGAAGGTCACCAAACTTTAGCTATAAAGTCTTTTGGAATATGCATATATATTCCTACTGAAACCATCATGCTTTACTCAGAAAGCTACAGAGGTGGTTGACGACTCCATGAGAGCAGAATGCTCCCACATTCAATAGAGGCTGGGGCTGTGCTTGTCCAAGAGAAAAATTCTGTTGATTCTTTTGGGAGAACAGTTGTGGACTGTTCATGCGACTGATTTCAGCAGTGCCAACATCTGGGGCCATCCATAGAAATACCTTTCCCCTGTTGGTCTGGAACAAGGGACACCAGAAATCCATCCCGCCAGTGTGTCCCCCCAGCAGCAGAGCGCTGGACATCCATATTCAATCCCCACGGGTGGCACCATCACCTGAGATCATCGAGGGGGATGTTTCCCTTATTGTGCATCAGTTCACCATGTTCGTTTGAAGTGACAGATGACAATGTTACCTGTGGTGATAAGAAAATCCTTTCCTTATAGGCGGAAGCAGAGGAGTTAATACTAGCGTGTTCGTCCATGTTCATGATGTCATGGGTGGACATATTGAGTGTTGCGGGGCGAGTGAACAGTGATGTCCTATATTTCCAACTGTGCATAGATAATTCAAAAGAGACACATAATAGATGTTAAGTGGGAGGAAACAATATCCAGTGAGCATCATCAGACGGAAACATTCGTTATATATTTCTGCGACACACTTTATGGACAAATAATTAATTACTAATTATTTTGTGTCATGCAATATTAATTCGAATTAGGATCCCCACGCACAGAAAGTGAGTCTAAGACGCCATGTCTTCCAGCATGTTTGTTTTGCTTTGTTTTTTTTCCATGTACAGGTATTTTCCTACCCCGCTTCATTTGGGTACCATGGTGACAACTGAGAAATTACTGACTCATCCCATGGAACTGGTGGATGCGGCTGGCTGAAGCGGGGCTACCAGAACCAGACCGGGAAAACAAAAACTGGGTTTGCCTGCATAGTCATGGGAATTATATTTTTTTTTCAGTGGCAGGGATGTCTGCATCTTGGTTTGCAGGTGATCTAGTGGATAGCATGCATGTTATTCCGGTCATTGTTGTTTTTGGGTTACAAGTAGGGATTGTAAATTTAAGGGGATGCCTGTGTGAAATTTTTTTTGGTGCCCCTACGTATTGCATCCATGGAGCTAAGTGTTGATGTTGATGTCAGGGTTGCTAGTTTATTTTGTATGCAGACTGCATATTCCTCATGCCACTCATAAGATATGGTATTATCTTTTGTCAGGGACTGATTTTTTTAAAAATTGTCACTGATGTATGTTTTTAAGGCAGGTTCAGAAAATATAACTGGTGACAATTTTACGCTGAGAGGTTTAAGTCCCATGGTGAAACCCCCTTAACTGATTATTTACTTAAATAGTCCTAGTATTGTGTCTAAACCATAAGGGTTTAGAGTATTCGACGGAGACCGTCGAAAAATTGGGGGTGTGATGTGTAATAGTCTGGCGCAATACATGATGATGGTGATGTTACCAATACCAGCATCCCTTGCAGTGCCCTGGGGTACGATGGGAAGCCGCTCTGGAAGTGAGGATAAATAGAGGCGCGTGTCAGTTTCCCGGTCTCTCCAAACCAGACAACCGTGGCCGAAGGAGCGATGATGTAGATCGCTGTAGTATAGAATAGGGAGGCTTTAACCAGCCCTCCCCAGTCACTGGACCAGAGCAGGGAGTCACAAATGCCTCTAGATTTAACCATGACTGGCTTGCGTGGCCCACACACGAGGACCGAGGAAATCCATCAAAATGATTGGCAATTTGTAAGCCCACTCTTGGTAGTGACCCCTGGCCATGTTTGTGGGTTGTAGAGCAAACTTGAGCCCCGGCTCTGGTTAATATGTTGGCCGCTCACATCCCCTTCGTATACCTGTTTATGCGTGTTTATGCCACTATATCTCTGCTGTTAGGGTTATAGTTTTGTTATTCGTTATGTTACGGTTTTTCACTGTATCTGGTCCCAGTCGACTTATGTGATGCGGGTGTCTTGTGTGGGTATTGAAGGTGCCCTTCGACTCAACTGAACATGATTGAGGTCTCACTGTCATTTAGAGACCGCCCCTGTAGTTAGTACTAGGCAGCAGTTATCTCTGTGGGATTTCAGATTCCCATTTCTGTATGTACCAACTGTCCATGAGTCCTGAGATGATTACAATAGAGTCCATATCTGCTGTTATGTCGTTGTTTACATTGAGGTTTCTTTGTTGTGATGTCCTCGTTGGTTTGTGGAGATAGGTACCTAGTCATGTGCATAGCGATGTTAGGCAGCAGTGATTACTGTGGGAACATAGGTTCCCATTTCTGTATATGTCAGTTATGTGACATGTCAAGATGCCTGTTTGTCACTGAATCATGCAGTTCTGTCAATAAAAACCTAATTTTGTTCTTAATTTGTTTTGTTTAGTCTGTAGTTAGTTGTGTAAACTCATTGATCCTGTTACAGTCCAGCAGTGTAATCTTCTGTCTGGGATGTACAACCGTATATCCCCCGCCTAAGAACTCCTGGAATCTTCTGTCTAAATTCTACCCCTTTTCTTGTTAACTGAGGAGAATATATACAGTGCTCTCTCTCTACTTCTTCTTATTGTCCTTTTCTTCTCTGGCCCATTAAAAGTCAGTGTTGCGCTTCTTTGTCTTTGAGCACTTAAGTATAGGAAATAACATCTTCCTGTCCTTGATATTATTACTTCGGTGACATATCTATCTATCTATCTATAGCCAGGGGACATAACCTAAGATATAGCAATGCTACTAAAAGTTATGTCCCTTTATATATTTTTTCTTATGTTAAGTCATGTAATTTAACTATTACATTTTAGTAAGTAAATAGCTGATTCTACACTAAAAAACTATGACAGTTGGTTGCACGGGAATGAAAAGAAGACGTGTAGAAAATTTCATCTCAATTGGATGGACCGTTATCGAACGCATCCAATACATCCCCACCCACCCACCCAACCACATACATACATTCTGTTTTATAGATATAGATAAACACCTCACATAAAGATATATAAACATACATCTATATATATGAAATAGAATGTATGTCTGTAAGTATGTATGTATGTTATTTATGCGTTCCATCCGATTGAGATGAAATTTTCTACACGTCTTCTCCTCATTCCCGTGCTGCCAACTGTCATAGTTTTTTAGTGTACAAACAGTTATTTACTTAATATTATTAATATTTTAATTTACATTATATTTTATATATAGCGAGGTGACATGACGTTTAATAGCATGGCTATATATGTAAAATTGTTGTATATTTCTCAAATAGGTGGACCTTTTCGCTACAGATATCTACAGGCATATCTGTTATAATCCTCCTCCTCCTCCTCCTTCTCCTCCTCCTCGTCCTCCTCCCCCTACGCATCCCCCTATTCCTCCTCCCCTTCTTCCCCTATTCATCCTCCTCCTCTTCTTCCTCCTCCTCCTTCTCTATCTCCTACTACCCCTCTTCCTCCCCCCTCCTCCCCCTCCCCTCCTCCTTCCTCCTCCTCCTACCCTCCTCCCCCTCCTCATCCCCTCCTCCTCCCATTCCTCCTCCCCCTCCTCCTCGCTCCTCCTCCCCTCCCCCTCCTCCTCCCCTCCTCTCCTCTCCTCCTCCTCCCCCTCCTCCTCCCCTCCTCCTCCCCCTCCTCCTAGCCCCTCCTCCTCCTCCTAGCCCCTCCTCCTCCCTCCTCCTCCTCCTCTCCTTCCTCCTCCTCCTCCTCCCCTTATTCCTCAACCCCTCCTCCATCTCCTCCCCCTGATCCTCCCCCTGATCCTCCTCCTTCCCCTCCCTCCCCTCCTCCCCGTCCTCCTCCTTCTCCTCCCTTCTCCTCCCCCTCCCCCTCCTCCTCCCCCTCCTCCTCCTCCTCAGACAGACAGACAGACAGATAAATAGATTGATAGATAGATAGACAGACAGATAGATAGATAGATAGATAGATAGATAGATAGATAGATAGATAGATAGATAGAGAGGGAGGGATAGACGGAGGGAGAGACGGACGGACGGACGTGTAGGCAGGCAGGCAGGCAGGCAGGCAGACAGACAGACACAGACAGACAGACAGACAGACAGACAGACAGATAGATTGACAGACAGACAGACAGATAGATAGATAGATAGATAGATAGATAGATAGATAGATAGATAGATAGGTAGATAGATAGATAGATAGATAGATAAGTAAGTATGTAGGTAGGTAGGTAGGTAGATAGATAGACAGGTAGATAGATAGACAGATAGATAGATAGATAGATAGATAGATAGATAGATAGATAGATAGATAGATAGATAGATAGATAGATAGATAGATAGATAGACGGAGGGAGAGACGGACGGACGGACGTGTAGGCAGGCAGGCAGGCAGGCAGGCAGATAGATAGATAGATAGATAGATAGATAGATAGATAGATAGATAGATAGATAGATAGATAGATAGATAGAACAAACTTTATTTTAAAAGGGTAACAAATTGGGCACGCAGGCCCGTCTTACATTCGGCCCTTTCAATCACTCATCTTTCATTCATCAAATGTGCATGTTTCATTAACATAGGGGAAAAAACATTGTCAAATGGATTTTGTAAGCATAAACAATGCATATTACGCATTATACATTCACATGAGGGGGAAAAAAAATTGTCAAATGAAAGTTGTAAACATAAACAGTGCATATTGCAACGTTGTGAGACACATCCCCCATCCACCCTCATATCCCGCAGCCACCAAAACATCTCCCCACCAACCAAACCTCCCCCACCCACCCACACATACCTCCACGCACTCACACAGAACCAGGCAAACATACATGCCGCCACTCACCCAGTATTCCCCCACCCACACACATTTGCCCACCCACACACACATCCTCACACACCAAGAAGAAGAAGAAGAAGAAGAAGAAGAAGAAGAAGAAGAAGAAGAAGAAGAAGAAGAAGAAGAAGAAGAAGAAGAAGAAGAAGAAGAAGAAGAAACCACGCACACATACCCCCGCCAACCCACACATCCCGCACCTATCCACACACATATCCCGCACTCTCACAATTTTCCCCACCCACCAACACACACATCAGCCAACCTACACCCACTCACCCACCCAATATTCGCCACCTCTCAACTACACATCCCCACCTATACACACATCCCCACCCATAAACACATCTCCCCACCTGCCCACACATATCCCCCACCCATAAACACCAAAAAAAAACACTTTCCACCCACACACACCCCGTCACCCACATATACCCCACCCACATACATCCGCCGCTCACACACATCTTCTTACAACTACACACCCCCCCCACCCATACACTCATCTCACACACACATCCACCCACTCATGTACTCATCCATCAACCACTCACACCCACACATCACCCATGCGCCCATCAACACATGCATCTCTCATCTACCCTCCCACCCACACACACTCCAACCACCCAGCCAAACACACATCCCCCATCCTCGCATACATCCTTAAATCACCTGCACATCCCACACCTCCCCCACCTCTCACACATCTCTCCTCCCACACAAAATTCCACCCATAAACACATCCCCCCACACACACATCCCCCACATACATTCCCCATACACATCCCCGCCCACACATCTCCCCACCCACTCACACATCCTCCACCTACAAACATCCTCACCACCCACACATACATCCTCCACCCACTCACATTTACCCCATCCACACTCATACACTCTCACCCACACAGACATATCCCATTCACAGACACCCCCCCCCCCCCACACTCATTAGACACCCATCTCCCAACCCACACAATCTCCAAAACACCCATTCACCAACGCAAACACACATTCCCTACCCACACACCCTCCCAACCCACCAACACCCACATACTTCCAACTATCCTCTCAAATATCCCCCCCCCCCCCCACACACACAGACGATACATAGATAGATAGATAGATAGATAGATAGATAGATAGATAGATAGATAGATAGATAGATAGATAGATAGATAGATAGATAGATAGATAGATAGATAGATAGATAGATAGATAGATAGATAGATAGATAGATAGATAGATAGATAGATAGATAGATAGATAGATAGATAGATAGATAGATAGATAGATAGATAGATAGATAGATAGATAGATAGATAGATAGATAGATAGATAGATAGATAGATAGATAGATAGATAGATCCCCGCCATGGACTGGGGGAAGCCGGGCCGGGTCAGCTAGTATTGATATAAAAACACACATATATAGATATACAGGAAAGGAGGAGGAAAGAGGAAGATGAAGAACAAAATGGGATAGAGGAAGAAGAGAACAATAAGCTGAGAATGTAGAAGAAGAGAAAGAAGAAAGGGGAAATAGTTAAAATATTAGGAACATTCATTTGAAACCCGTTCCAATGGCTTTATTACAAAAGCATGAAAGAAACATTAATAAGTGTGGTAGAATTAAACAAAGCATTCATTTTGAATGAATTATGCACCATGGGTTGGTCAGAAGTCGCCGCCGTAGGCATTCAGGCAAGCATCCCATTGCTTAGGTGGCGGAGAATACCGTCCGCAAAAAAAAAAAAAAAAAAATGGATTGTCGTTGCTCTCTGAACCAAGTGTTTACGGGTTCATTTAGTCTGCATCTGTGTGAAATCGTTTCCCCCTGAGAGCTTTTTTTTTTATAGGTCCAAACAAATGAAAATCACATGGCGACAAATTAGGAATATAAGCTGGATGTTGCAGAATTTCCCATTTCTTCCTTGCTAATGCTTCCTGCACAATCTGTGCGACTTGCGGACGAGCATTATCGTGCAACAAAATCACACCGCGAGAAAGCATGCCGGTTTGTTTATTCTTCATGGCTTTTTGCAGCTTGTCTAGTGTTTGCAAGTAGTGGGTAGAGCTGATGTTGACAACCCATGGCGGCGGCGAATGTGACTGATAAGGCCAATTCGCGCTGTAAATGTTCGTCCACAATGGATGCATGTGAACACATGGTGATTTCCACCATCATTTAACGTCTCGCAGGCTCGGTGTGTGACTTATCTGCAATCATTTTCTCCTTTGTCTTTATTCCATTTCTGATATTTGCCCTCCATGCAACACATTCAGCGGCGACTTGTTCCCAATATGCATTATCAATGCCTGTATCAATGTATCATTTATGCCCCGCTTACACACATCTTTGTATCGTTGTAGAGACCGACCCTGAGATCTCTTACCCATCTGTAATTCACCAATAAAGATGTCCTTTGGTATTCGATCATCATCCATCCTCCTAATGTGTCCTATCCGTCCAAGTCTACGAAGACTGAGCATGGAACAAACCGTCACACAACCTGATCTTTCCAATACTTCAGTATTTGTGATTTTGTCTTGCCACTTAATACCAAGTATTCTTCGCAGACACCGTAAATGAAAGCTGTTTAAACGTTTCTCTTGGTGTGAGTAAGCTGACCAGGCTTCACTGCCATAAAGAAGAGTACTAAGGACACAGGCTTGATGGACAAGGACTTTTGTTTTGGCAGTAAGCTTCCTGTTCTCCCAGACTCTTTTTTGTTAACCTGTTCATTGTTGTTGCTGCCTTACCAATCCTTATGTCAGATTTCCTGATCTATGGATAATTTGCTATTTACCTCTGATCCTAGATATGTAAAAAAGTCTACTATCTCCTGTTGGGCGTCGTCAATAAAGATTGATGGTATCCTAAGTGCACCGTTTGACATAATCTGTGTCTTCTATTAGCTAATTGTTAAACCAAATTCAGAATAAGCGTTGAAGAATGCAGATAGTAGACGTTGTAATTCTTACCTCAGAGTGGGTCGTAATTGCAGCAAAACGCAAGTCACTGATCAGTACCCTCCTAATGTTGGTCTTGGCCTTCAATCTCTGAGCGTTGTAGAGGGAGCTAGTACACAACCTTGCTTAACTCCACTCTTGATTTCAAACTCTTCAGAAGTTGCACCATCAAACTTGATTATACCCTTCATGCCTGTGTGGAACGATACCACAATGGACAGAAGAGTTGGTGGGCAGCCAATCTTCTTTAATGTCTTGAACAGACCCGCACTACTGGTCAAATCAAATGCCCTTGTTAGGTCGATGACGGCAATAAACAGTGGTTGATTCTGTTCACGGCAATTTTCTTGCATTTGTCGCAATGAGAATAAGAATATCATATCAATGGTAGACTGGTTCCATCGAGAAGCCACATTGTGATTCGGGATAGACTTGATCTCCAAGGACTTGAAGTCTGCGCAGAACAATTCTGGCAAATACTTTCCCAACAATACACAGAAGTAAGATACCCCTATAGTTGTTGCAGTCGCTCCGATCGCCCTTGTTCTAGTACAGTGTTATGATGCTTGAATCTTTGAAATCCCGTGGGACTTGTCCTTCTCGCCAGCATAGCTCTATTAGCTGGTGGACCTGTAGAGTGAGTGTGTCTTGCCCACTCCTGATAACCTCTATTGGAATCCCATCCTAACCGGCAGCCTTGCCAGATGCAAGTTCGTTTATAGCACACTTAACTTCTGTTATGGTGGGAAGTGTGTCCAGGTGGTCAAGAGTCGACAGGGCTTCTATGGCGTTGAGGGCATCATCCACTAGTTTGGTCTCACTTGAGTAAAGCTCCAAATAGTGCTCTACCCATCTATCCATCTGCTGTTTCTTATCATCAGTGATTTCTCCAGTCAAGGTTTTCAGTGGTGCACTTCTTTTGATCATTGGACCACAGGCTTTCTTTATCCCTTCATACATGCTTCTGATGTTTCCCTAATCCCTTGCATTTGAATGGACTCACATAACTTTGATCCAATAGTCATTTGTACAATCCTGGCAGCCTTTTACACATCCTTCCTTGCTTGCTTCAGCTCACTGAGAATGTTTCGCGTTGTTCTTTCCTTGTTTCTTAAAAGAGCTATCTTCTTTTTATCAATCAATGGCTGCCGTGTCTGTCTGTTTGCCGCAAACCAGTCCTACCTCGTATTATCCACAGTGCCATAAACCTCTACAGCTGTTTTATTAAGAGTTTCCTTAAGTTTACCCCACTTTTAACTTGCTGTACAATTTTCTGATGTATCAATGAACGCGTTTTCAAGTTGCTGTTGGAACACAAAACACTTATCGGGATCTTCAGTGTTAATAATATTAATCCTGGGGCTATATTTATGTTTAGCTGTGTAGATTCTCTGTGGTCTCAGTCTAACCCTTGCAACAACCAAAGAATGATACGTATCACAGCCAGCACTGTGGTAATTTTGAGTGGTAACTTCGAGTTAATGATATATAAACAACCCACGCATATACATATATTACACACACACACGCATATGCATATATAAATGACCCACGCATATACATATATAAAAACACACTGTCAAGAAGCTGAGGATAGAAGTAACAGAAGGATATAAGTTAGGGATAAGACGAAGATAGGATAGAGATAACATCCCTGAACAGGGGATAGAGATTTAAGGGACAGAAGTAGAAGATAGAACTCTTAAGCAGTTATCCAATAGGACACGCACGTGTCATAAGTAGGACACTGCAGGACATGACAGGGATTTACTCCCAGGTTAGAGTAGGAGACAATAAACACGGGAAGTACCCGTAAACAGCGTTAACTAGAGCACAGTAGCTGGTGACAGGCTACTGTACTACGTGCGAGGTAACCGAGAACGCAATAGTGCCGGCATACGAAGATTCACAAGTCCGCAGCTGGACAACGCTGCTAAGTTTAGCCAGACGGGAATGGGCAGCTCAGCAGACAGGTCGATGTATTTGCCCTGACCATTGTATAGTTTTCAGGGCACAGTAGTATAGTGACTTACGCTAGGATAGATAGAGATTGTGCTTAGCAGTATTATAAATGTATAATGTGATGATGTGTTGATGATATATGCATGTTCATGTGAGCTCGTGGAGCCAATTGTAATCAGTGCGCAATAAAGCGAATTTACCCTTTGTACACCTACGAGTTGATATTCGTGTGGTACAAATGAAGAATCCCTGTATGCCTGTCTAAACTAGGTTGTTGACAGACGGGATTATTTTGGTGTCAGAAGTGGGCCTTTATTTATAAAGTGCCCACAGGATTATTCTGGTGTCAGAGAGTGGTCTTTGAACCTATCCAAACTACCCACGGAAATATTCTGAAATATTTTGGTGTTATAAAGTGGGTGTTAAACCAACCCATATTACGACTGATACATTCAATAATTATTATAGTAACATTATGGTGTCATAGCGTGGTTTCTTTACTACCCGCGATAGTGATATGTTGATATCACAATTGTTATTATAAAGGTTATTAGAAAATTACCCACGAGAAACAATCATTGCAATTAATATAATAACACAATCAGAATGTTTGTTTAATCACCCATGAAATGCGAAAGTAAAGTGGTTATATCAACTGACTACTAAGAGGTGATTAAGATTGTCGAAATCTAAGAGATTCTCCCTTACAGATACAACGCAGTCTATAACCGACAAGCTGAAGACAAAACGACATAAGACAGACAACGACGATTCATTCATTCATTCATGCAACCATTCATATCATTCATATAATTTGTATCACATTTTCGTCTTCCATTCTAAAGGAATTGAGACATATATAACCACGTGTATTTTCCAATATATTCTGTGTATTAATTGTTGCTGCTCTGCGTAACAGGTTGTAACGTAGTAGCGAGCAGAAGGACAGTACGAACGGAGAGAGAGTGAAACAGTCCAGGGAATCAAACGGGAAAATCAGATGAGTACAGTACAGTTTTGATTAAGTATATTAACGACGTATCTTGTTTTGTTTCAGATTGTACTGTAAGTTTGTGTATATAATTGAATATTCTTGTTCTCATTGCCCTCAGTATATAAATATATACATTAAGAATGTCAACACTCAGTAAATGTATCCAAGCAGGGAAAGATCTAGGATTTAGTGGGGACAAATTAGAACAATGGGCTAAAAACGAATACAAAGAATACACAGATAAGAAAGCTGCAGCTGAGAGAGATGAACGGGCACAAGAAAGACAACATCAGAAGGAGCTGGCAGAGTTAAGTGAGGCCACCAAACAGAAAGAGATAGCTGAGATAACCAAACAGAAAGAGATAGCTGAGATAACCAATCAGAAAGAAATAGCTGAGATAACCAAACAGAAAGAGATAGCTGAGATAACCAAACAGAAAGAAATAGCTGAGATAACCAAACAGAAAGAAATAGAGTTACAAACACAATTAAAGATGAAAGAAATGGAAATTGACTCACATGTTCAGATTGCTACCACGAAAATAAAGAGTCACGAGGAAGAGAACAAATTCAATAAGTATAAAGGGTTAGTGAAGCCCTATTGCCAAGGGGATTCCATCTCCGCATGGACAGAAAATGTCGTGTTCCAACTCAAGTTCCAAAAGGTACCTTTAGAAGATTGGGCAATGATCTATATGAAGAATCTTTATGGGGAGCCCTTAAAAGTAATAGAGTCAATTCCATCTGATTTAAGACATAATTACCAATACATACATAACGCATCATGCAACATTTTTTGCTTGACGCGCCGGGATATCAGATTCAGTTTTCCAAGCTAAGACCGAAAGCTACAGAAACTTTCATAGACTATGTTTCAAATGTCCAAAGTATTTTCAAGAGATGGCTTAACGCGGCAAAGATAGGGCAAAGTTTTGATAAATTAATGGATTTAATGGTAATGGACAAAATTATTTCCACTGTTCCAACCCCCTTCGCGAAGTTCTTACAACAGGCCGACATTGAATCACTTGAACAACTCGAAAAACGTGGGTCGGCTTATTTTTCTTCTAACAAAGACGTTTTTAAGACATCAATAGAGGAGTCAGAAATTGCGGCTTTTGCAAAAAGCTAAATAAGAAAAACTCCTAGTCAAAAACCATTTCAAATGAAAGATAAGCAAAAATCAAAGCCACCTCAGTGTATGTATTGTCGCTTTTTCCATCATGAATTTTCTATGCGCGATAAAAATCCTTCGTACCCGTCACACCTGGAAATGATGATTAAGAAGCAAGAGAACAAAAGAACCACGTATCGACGTGTCGTTAAATGTTACTTCTGTCTTTCGTACGGACATTATTCTGCTAAATGTCCGGGACGGCAGAGATTAAGAGCCAGCAATGCTGTACTTATTGATACCTCGTCTGAAAGTGGGAGTGAGCACGAAAGTGAGAGTGAGGAAGTGTTACCATTCAACTGCTATTGATATTTTAAATTTTGATAAATGTAATACTTGTCACCAATTCCACGAAGATGGGATACTTAAATGTGGGCACTCTGTACCGTTCTCTAGCGAGAACGCCAACGCAGCCATAGCCTCCAGAGGCAATTTAGTGTTCCACGATGCAATGGTTAACGACCAGCCATGCCAATGTTTACTGGACAGCAGAAGTACATTAATCGGTTTGAGGAAAGAACTGGCCAAACCAGAGGATTATACGGGCGGCTTTGTAAAATACCGTACCTTTTCGGGTAATATTGAAAAGTACTCACTAGCGAAAGCCCGTATAAACACCCCATTCCTTTCCGGCACATTCATATGCGCCATTTTACACAAACCGTGTACAGACCTCATTCTTGGGTGCCTACCACGGTTTAAAAAGTGTACATCAAAACAGATAAAAGCCTGGAGAGAAACCAGAAAGGCTAAAACACGAACAAGGTCAGAAACACCAAAACAAGTTAATGACCTACAGAAAGATAAATTACACCAAAAAACGACACGGTGTACAGATAATACCACCATGATAGAAAACCTGACTAAAGTACAGTGTGTCAATCTACCTATCTCACCTGATTTGCAAGGTATGGGTGAGAAAACAGAAACAAACAAAATGTCACATTGTCTTAAACTAAACAATGCAACTCTCAGTGAAGTAATGAAGAGAGATAACCCAGAGAATCAACAAAGGTTATCCCTTGTCAAACACCTACAAACACATTCACCATTTGTTGTTTATTGGCACTATAACAACGCAAAAGCCAGAATTTTAGGGCAATTTGACTGGTTAAATTTCTATAAACAATTTAAATATGTTCAATGTTCATGTACCTTTGATCAACTTGTAATTAGAAAATTGCAATGTATTACAGCAGAGGACCGATCAGTTACATTGGCCTCTATTCATAACCATCAGACAAACGACGAACAGGATGCATCTACACCAATCAATCAGACGACAGACGAACATAACACAACTACACTAATTAGTTCAACAGAAGACGACGACAACGCAACCACACTTAATTAGCAAACAGAATACGCACTTAGTACCACCACAGTAGTTAACCAAGTAGAAGACGACGACATGGAACTACCAGTTCCAACAGTGGACATAACAGCGACAAGTGACATGACACACATCGAACCAAAACGCACAGACGGTAGGAGAAATCTTAGATCAGACGGTAGATATATAGACGACATATGTACCCATACTGCAGACTGGACCACACATCTACAAAAACTACGACATGTCTTCGACAGAATAAACAACGCTGCTAAGTTTAGCCAGACGGGACTGGACAGCTAAGCAGACAGGTTGATGTATTTGCCCTGAACATTGTATAGTTTTCAGGGCACAGTAGTATAGTGACTTACGCTAGGATAGATAGAGATTGTGCTTAGCAGTATTATAAATGTATAATGTGATGATGTGTTGATGATATATGCAGGTTCATGTGAGCTCGTGGAGCCAATTGTAATCAGTGCGCAATAAAGCGAATTTACCCTTTGTACACCTACGAGTTGATATTCGTGCGGTACAAATGAAGAATCCCTGTATGCCTGTCTAAACTAGGTTGTTGACACACACGCATATACATATATGAACACACTCGCATATACATATATAAACCCGCGCGCATATACATATATAAACACGCGCATATATATATATATATATATATATATATATATATATATATATATATATATATATATATATATATATATATATATTAGGGCTGCGGAAGTTAACGATTAATTAATCGATTTATCGTTAATTTTTTTTTAACGATTAATTTTTTTTTAAAACGATTAATCGAAAACTTTTCTCCCATCACTTATACAAATGAACGGGATGTCGAAAAATTGTCGGACGTATTAAACAGTGCCGCAAACACAACCGAGTTGCAAAATTGTACTGAGTCATCATTGTGTAAGCTGCAGCAAGATGTACCAACAAGATGAAACAGTATGTTTATTATGCTACAGTCTTCTACAGGAAAAGAAGCAATAGAAAGGTCCAAAACTGTCAAGTTCAGATTAGGAGAAGATTTCGAAATATGTCAAAGTTTTGGAGTTATTCTGTCAGACCACGGTCCTGCTTGGCGGTCAAGATTATGTTTCATGTAACTGTGTATTGCCACTGCTATCATCGTTGACAAAGCATATGACTGTACACAATGATGATCCGGGCTACATAGCTAAATTTAAGGCAGCATGTATTAATGACTTCAGTGAACGTGTAACTAATATGACAAGTATTTAAATACTACAGATTGCAACAGCACTTGATCCACGCTACAAATACCTGAAGTGATTGCCAAAAGATGCAAAAGAACGAACTTGGTCACATATTGAACAACAAATAGCAGTTGATGTTCATGATGAGCAGATGGAGACTGCTGCAACGAATGATACTGACATTGAAAATGAAACTATATGTGAACCAAATGAAGAGAGTATTAAGCTAATTGAGTCTGAAATGGATAAGAAAGTTGCTGAATCGGTTGACCCTTTACAATGGTGGAAACTTAATGAACATCGATATTCAAAATTGGCATTCCTTGCCAAGACCATTCTGTGCATACCGGCTACCTCAGTTCCATGTGAACGATTGTTCAGCTCTGCTGGTTATATTGTTAATAAGACGCGCTCGTCACTTGAAGCAAATACTGTCAACATACTCGTCTGTTTACATAGTTGGTTATTAGATGACATATGAACAAGACAATCCAGTGGTATTTCGATTTTTGACAAATACGACTATAATGTGAGTTATATGACTATAATTGTTTTGCTTTAATCGAAATTAACGATTAATTAATCGTTAATTTTTCAAAAGTTAACTATTAAATTTAAATTAATCGGTCGCACCCCTAATATATATATATATATATATATATATATATATATATATATATATATATATATATATATATATATATATATATATATATATATATATATATATATATATATATATATATATATATATATATATATATATATATATATATAAACAGATACGCCTGTAAAAATATAAACACACGCGCATTTACATGTATAAACACATATAATCGGGAAGGTAACCCGGTCAAAAAATGCCTGAAGAAATCGGATGTGCCGGCCGGAAGTTACAAATACCGCAGCTCTGCTGTAAACAGACAGAACGCAATTACGTCTAAAACAACACTTCGGACGAAAGCAGAAGAAGAGAAGAAAAAACAACAACACATATACATATATAAATATGTTAGTTCGTTAGTTAGTCGACAGATCATCCTCATTGCACATCGAATCATTCAGTCCATAAGTGCTCGAATCCTCTCCTCAGTAAATACCGCAGCGTGTAGCAACTGGCGACACCAGTTCTGTGTTGGTTTATCAATCTTCTTTGGCTTCCTGCGTAGTGTTCTTGTTTGGCCACACCTCTTTTAATTTGCTGTTCTCGCAGTCTGACCATGGTTGTCGATTCACAGTCATCACTTGGTTCTCGCAAAAGTCTTACTTCTCGTAGAGCATTCAGAATGTCAGCCTGGTCCGTGACTCGTCCGTCTTCCATGGTAGCATTACCTGCAAGGTTGTCAGCCCATTCATTTCCTCATACACCCGCATGTCCTGGCACGAAAATGAAACTAATCTTTGTCAGCCGAGACTGCTCCAGAGACAGCAGCCACTCTCTTCGGATCTACCCCATCTCTATCTTCTTGAGCATGTTCATTGAGTCACTAAGGAAACATGCCCTAGTGAATGTCTGTGTCTCGAGCCATGTTATTGTTTTACTTACTGTCATGACTTCCATAGTCAGGCTACTTGTGGTCAAAGCAAAAGCACCAGAACTTCCTTCACAATTCTCCCTCCAGCCTGAGCCGTAAAAACCCATGAACTTCTCACTCGTCAAACGACCTATCCATCTGTGTAAATGACAGCATCACCATCCAAAGAATTCTCGAAGATCAAAGTTTGTACTTCTGCCTCCACAGAAGCCGGACTTTCTTGTCTGTATTTTCTGTCTAGTTGGATGCAAACTGAAAAGGACGTACCGAAATATGTTGGCATTCTTACCCACTCCTCGCCAGGTTCTAAGTCCACAAGTGAACACACCTGTTGAAGAATGTCTTCCGCTTGACTCATCCACGACTTTCCTCTGTTTAACCTGCTACCCTTTACCTTTTTAAGTTCCATGTGCAGTGCATTTGTATTCTGTCCCCAATGGTTGGAAAATCAAGAAGGCAGCACACTGCCCTGCGTGCTGAATCTCCAAGAATAATACGCATAACTTCGTTCTGTATCCTTTCCATCCTTTCCATCTGCTTGCGGCTGATAGTCAGGATCAGGCTGATAGTCAGGAAACAGAAAGGACCAGACCCTCGTAAAGTTTGCCGCCGCCATCACCCACATCGCAGCCAAACCTCGCTTGGCTTTTGTTATCACCCAGTCTATATGCTCATGATAAGCAAGATTTCGATCAAAACGTACCCCCACATAGTTCATTGCTTGCATTATTTCCACAGTCTCTGAACATAAATTTACTTTTGGTGTTGGTGTTGGAGTGTTGACAATATGGTTATTCAAAGAGAACCATGTCACTGCTGCCTTTGTTGGGTTGATCATTATCCCAGCTTCAACACACCAAGTACTTATGCGATTTAGTTCTGTTTATGGACCCACAGCAACCCGATTTCTATCCTTGCTCTGACGATACACTAAAACATCGTCTGCATATGACAATGTCCTCCTGGTGACACAGCCACTGTTGATACAAAAAAGGTCACTGGTTTCAAGTGCCACCTCGAGCTCCTCCCCCTGTGTGTTGGAAGAAATGGTACCCCATGATTTGCCTTGAGAACATATATACATATACCCACGTATACATTATATAAACAAACACACCCACGCCCACATATAAACACACAAGGTAAGTAAAGGATCCTATTTCACCCCCAAAGCGCTTTGGATATATTATGCTAGCCTCATATTGTTTTGACCGAACGGCACTCTACTGGTCAATATCGCGACAGTCACCTACACTTTTCAAGAAATTTGTGGTACTTAGGTTCAGCTGGATCGACCTGTGAGTCAATGTGTCATTGGTGGATTCAAATGGGCCATTTTCTATGTCATCTTGTTGGCGTTAGAGCTCCCTTGGTGGGCTCAAGGAGACTAACACCCATTTTAACCACTGGAGTGCCATTGATGGAACCTCTATTAAATCTAGATGCCAAGTTTCTTGTGGTGTCTGGGAGTATACGTGTCGAAGTAGTCACCCCGCATGCCTTGCGATACGAAGGTTGTGGGTTCGTTTCCAGGCTGCATCGTTCGGTTCACGAGTGCAATTTTCTCGGAGACACCTGGGGATTGTCGGTGGAGCTACGCAGTTCGTGTTTTGTGCAACGTTTTCGACTTGACGCCCTGCAGAAAGAGACCGAGCTAAACGGGATCAACCCGGTGCAATGAAGTCAATCCTTTTGCAGTTTAAACCATTATTTTTACAAAACTCAATGGAAAGAGTGAATAGAAGATCTTTACGTCTCCCTCTCCCACCCCAACACTTCACTGAGGCTGAGGCGTGTGGTGGAAGACAAGAAGAAGAAGAAGAAGAAGAAGGAAGAAGAAGAAGAAGAAGAAGAAGAAGAAGAAGAAGAAGAAGAAGAAGAAGAAGAAGAAGAAGAAGAAGAAGAAGAAGTAGAAGAAGAAGAAAAAGAAGAAGCAGCAGCAGCAGCAGCAGCAGCAGCAGCAGCAGCAGCAGCAGAAGAAGAAGAAGAAGAAGAAGAAGAAGAAGAAGAAGAAGAAGAAGAAGAAGAAGAAGAAGAAGAAGAAGAAGAAGAAGAAGAAGAAGAAGAAGACAGCACATTAGACATATGTAGCTAGACCTATATTCCTATAAACCAGTCAGCACTTGGTGGGTTGATGTAATCAGCATCTCAACAATCGCCTTTACATCTCACGAAATTTCCTATAGTCTGTTTACTTTTGTCTGCCCCAATATAAAATTCCACATCTCAGTAACCAACTGAGGAAAATTATGAGATTTGGCATATAACCTTATCATTATGTCCACCCAACAAAACGATTTTTGTTCTGGAGATTGTAGAGCAGATTTCATTGTTTGTTTATATGCGGTATATAATTTACGGATCAAAGATTAAGTCCATAATTTTAAATGTATTACACCTTCACCCAGACATATCCGCGCTTTTTTTTTTTTAAATTATCTCGTGGTTCACGTTATGGCACCAACGGGGCGCAACTAAATAGGATTATTCAGAGGTGTCGCCAATGTGGGTTCTTTCATGAAACGTGATTATATAAATAAATATATAAATAAATCTTACCCTAATATAATATTAATAGCTAATGTGCGAATATTGTTCAATGGGATTGAATGTGAAATTTTGTACACTTCAAAGCATCGCTATAAAGTTGTACACATATTTTTGTCAAGAAGCTGATCGCAGGAAACTGTTTCACAGTTACAAATCCCGAAAAAAGAACAGTGCATGCAGTGGGTTTGAGTAAACGGTCATTTCGTCGATGGGTGCAAGAATCTGGAATGAAACGAACACGCGATAAGCAAACGGTAGGTAGAAAGGCAATTGTAGACAACTTTGACAAGAATGTCATAAGGCGAGCTATTATAAAATTGCTGGATGCCAAAGAAACAGTGACTGTAAGAAAACTTAGGGTTTGGTTGAGAAAGAACAATAACATAGAGCTATCCAAAACAACTTTTTGGAAAATTATAAGGACATTAGGCTTCACTTTTAGAAAGTACAAGGGAGGTAGAAATATCCTTTGCGAGCAAACGCATTTAGGAGCCATGAGAAGCAGATACTACGTGAAATAAGGGAAATGCGCAAAGAAAATTATGACATAGTGTATTTGGATGAGACGTGGATCAATGCACACCACAAGTGAAAAGGAATGGCAATCAGTGGATGGAAAGATAAAGCGATATGTGCCCAGTAGTAAAGGACAGCGTTTGGTCATAGCCTATGCTGGTAGTACTCATAATGGCTTACTACAGAATGCTGGACTCGTGTTCGTATCAAAGCACACAGGCAATAGGGATTATCACAATGAGATGAATGGTAATGTAATTTGAGATTGGCTCGAGAATACAGTACTTCCATCCCTTGATAGACTGTCTTGTCTAATCATGTGCAATGCATCATATCACAATGTTCTTGCCCAAGGAGACAAAATACCTACGGCATCGAGCACAAAGGAAGCAATAAAGATATGGCCCCGAAGAGAAAATATACCATTTCCAGAAACATATTTCAAGCTACAGTTGTCGTCCCTTGTAAAACAGGCGCAAAAAAGCAAGAATATCAAATCGACAATTGATAGAAGAGCATGGCCATAGGTGCTTGAGACTTCCGCCATACCATTCTCATTTAAACCCTATAGAACTTGTGTGGGCTAAAATTAAAGGACAGTTGGCAGCTGACAATACTACATTCAAATTGTCTGATGTCAAGATACTAACCCAGTCCGCGCTATTAAATATTGATAAAAGTTACTGGAAAAAATGTGAGGACCATGTGTTGAAAGAGAAAGAAGACTATTGGAAAAAGGATGGATTGAATTTTATGAAACCGACAGCAGTCATCAACCTACTGTTGACACAGATTAAGGTCTGAGCAGATAGCAGACCTTAATCCACGTGCACACTTATTGGGATATTTTGCTCCAACCATTCAGACGAATTGCAGGCCCTAAACATTACAGCATCAGCACAATGTCAATGGCAACAGTTTGTATTCCACAGTGATGAATTTTCAGTTCCGCAAGCCCTCAGCGGTGACAAACAACTGGTATTGAAAAAAAAAAGCACTAAACTCATTGAATACCAACAGAAGAGTAATATTGCGATGGAAATATACATATTGTGGCATAACAAGAAATGTGAGAGCAAAAACGTTGTCAAATTAGGGGACAACACACGTACATACGACTCAATCTATAAACTTCAATGAAAAGAGGACCAACATCTTGGTCGTTAAGAAGAAAGCCCACTACAGAGACACTGGCAACTATTTTCATAGTGCAAAACAGGTAATCACGTTCCGTCTCTGAAAGGTAAACAGCAAAATAGACAATCTTTCACGAAGACTCAAAGCGGGTCTGTCACCCATGTGTACGTGTGAACAAACTACACAGAAGCTGAGCAGGTCCTTAAAAATTGACACATGATGACTAAATTGTCGTATAATTTCTGGTCATTCCATACGCACATTAACACACAGCTATTTGGAAGCTTCCACGAACTCAATATAAAAAGCTAAATGCATCTTAGTAACATGACTCCTTGTGTACACATTATTAACCAGCAGCTGAAGAAACAAGAAGGAAATGAAAAATAAGGTATGAAACATATTCCTTCTACATTCCTGTCAATTTACACATTATTTACCCCATGCTTCTGTAAATTCTCTGTCTTTACTAATATTACACATTGCACCTCTTTCGGGAGTCTCCGTGGTGAAGGGGTCAAGCCGTCTGACTCGGGCTTCGAAGGTTGTATGTTCGATTCCGGGCCATGTCCTTCATTTCACGAGTGCATTTATTCGGAGACTCCCAAGGGTCGTCGCTGGAGCTACCGAGTTCGTGCTCTGTGCGACGCTTTCCGCGCTGCGGAAAGAGACTGAGCCATATGGGATAAAAACCTGGTGCAATGCAGTCGACCCTGTCGACTTTTAAGCGACTTTTTTTTTAATTGCACCCACTCCCATACGAATCTGGCTACGCCTTGTACTTGTGTCGTTACCCGAAATGACGTGCTTTACTGTAAGACTAGTTTGTTAGCGTGAATTCACTACATTTTCGCCAAAACATCAAAGAAATGTCGCCGCTTTAGATGATTTAATTTGCCTTTGGACCTATCAAAGACATATTCCTTGGGTGGGGATAAATATAAGACGGCGGGAAAACTTTCATAGTTATGCAACAGACAGTTTTCATAAAAGTTGATCGTGAATAAAGGCATTCATTTCTGAACAGACTATAGTACCAATTTTCCGCTGGGTTGGCCTGGGAAACCAGAACTACCTTACCATCGCATTCCAGTTGTTACCGTTACATCTTGAAAAGCGCCACACCCTCGGCGGATGTAGCAACCTCAACCTGCCGAAGGTACACTGTTGTTAGTCAACTATAATCAGATCAAATCTAGGGTGCACTCCAGAAATTGCCGTGCAAACGGAACTAATCGCCTGCTAAACCGTTCAATGTTGTGTCGCGCCTGCTCTAACAATGGACACACTTTGTACAACGCCATGACCGACAGCGGGGTTTTGTCGCAGATAATTGCAAGCGCATACTTTCATTCGATTAAGCGAAAGATTGTTAATTTTGGCTGGTTGGTTAGCTGGTTGGTAGTTTGTTTGGCCTGTTGGTTGGTCTGGAAGTTTTCGGTGTTTATTTTCCTGTCTGGTTGGTCCCTAGGTTGGTTGGTTTATAGGTTGGTTGGCTTATAGGTTGGTTGGTTTATAAGTTGGTTGGTTTATAGGTTGGTTAGTTTATAGGTTGGTTGGTTTATAGGTTGGTTGGTTTATAGGTTGGTTGGTTTATAGGTTGGTTGGTCTCTAGGTTGGTTGGTTTATAGGTTGGTTGGTCTCTAAGTTGGTTGATCCCTAGGTTGATTGGTCTCTAGGTTGGTTGGTGGATCCTTTAGAATAGTGAGTGTAAGTTCAAGAATCAACATCACAGCACTCGGGTCATTCCCATGCGTGCTCAGTCCCCTCCTTCAGCAGCCAACGGGTGGTATCGGTGGCAGCCTGACAACACGAGGAATTAACTCTTTCAGTCCGATGCATCAGCAATCGAGAGGATTGAGCCCTGACAAGTGCATGCATCTTTCGGAGGGAGGTTGGCGTGGAGACTGTCCTCCTGACCCAGTAGCACAGTAAACGTGTGTGTGAGGAATTTTTGAATGCCTCTCCTTCCCCTCTCCAACCTCAGAAATCAGTAGGGTAGGCAAGACTGATGAGGGAAATTCACAGCTGTAGAGAGGTATATTATTATGTAACTCGCTGTCAACACCAGCATCTTTCAGCTGTATGTTGATTTCTTGGCAAGATTACGCTCAGTAGTTTGCCATTGCTTTCTGAGCGGCCGGCTCACATACCCCTTAAGTTACCGATGCGATTCGAACCACAGCTGATTCTCAACGTCATCACGTCACCGACGAGAGTATACCAGATTACGGAGAAAAGTCATAACCTCTAAGCCACGAAGCCGGCAAATGTTATGTAGCAAGGTCTAAATGTTATGTAACAATGCCTAAATGTTTTGTAACAAGGTATACATGTTATGTAACAAGGTCTAAATATTATGTAACAAAGTCTAAATGTTATGTAACAATGTCTAAACTCCTTGGCCAAGTGATTACGTCGCCTGACTCGTGTTCTAAAGGTCGTGGGTTCGATTTGGGGCTCTGTCGTTCGGATCACGAGTGCAATTTTAACAGGGATTTCCTGCGGGTCGTCGCTGGAGCTACGGATTTCATGCTTTGTGCGAAACTTCCGGCAGGCCGCCTTGTGGAAAAAGATCTAGCCGTATGGGAGAACACCCGGTGCAATTAAGTTGGTCCTTGCAATCAATACAAATTGTGGTTTTGGAGGAAACAGTGGAGGGGGGAGGAGGTGGAGGAAAAGAAAAAGAAGAAGAAGAAGAAGAAGAAGAAGAAGAAGAAGAAGAAGAAGAAGAAGAAGAAGAAGAAGAAGAAGAAGAAGAAGAAGTAGAAGAAGAAGAAGAAGAAGAACAACAACAACAACAACAACAACAACAACAACCACAACAACAACAAATATAACAACAACAGCAACAGAAACAACAACAACAATATTCGGTTGGATTCGAAGTCTTTGCCCTTCACATATTCTACACCGTAGCACAACGTGATGAAGTATACAGTCCCTTTACTCTCCCTGCTTCCTTCCTAGACAAAATGTATCGTTTATCTCACCTCTCATTTATCCGACATTTCAAGTTGGCAGACATTCCTTCGCAATCCTCCCCTCGACCAGCGGCGGAACCCCAACAACAGGACTACCATCGCTTCATCCCAAAACGATTCCGAGTGAATCCACTTGCCTTTGATGTCACGGCCGGGGGACAGCGCCAGTGATCCCTGTGAATCCCTAATCTGTGGGTCGGCCACTCAATTTGTTTCTCTCACGCCGGGAACAACGGTAGGTCTGTGCAAGGAACCTTGTGGGGTCTAAGGTGGCCATCTTTGACTTGACTTATGAGTTTAGATGCAGACCTGGGCCGTCCTTCAGCAAGTGACGACAGTTGTCCTCAAGTGCATTCTTGTTAAGTTAGATATGCATTCTCTCTCTCTCTCTCTCTCTCTCTCTCTCTCTCTCTCTCTCTCTCTCTCTCTGACAATGTCTTTCTTATTGTCGATGTCTGTCTGTCTGTCTGTCTGTCTGTCTGTCTGTCTGTCTGTCTGTCTGTCTGTCTGTCTGTCTGTCTGATATTTTTATGTTTGGCTGACTGTCTGTCTTCTCCTGCTGTACTCAAAGAAATATCCCTGTACAATGACATTAAATCGTGATCCCTTCCAAGACCAAATCAACGAAATTACTAGAAGTTGTAGCACTACGTTTGAGTTCAAAGCAAACGCAAGTGGAAAATAGGAACATTTTACAGTTTTTCCATTTACTGCTCACGGGGCCAGCTTCATATACAAACAAAGAAACAAAATGGCTCAATGAATGTGTGGACAGACTTGGCTAATAATGACATCTTTTGTAGTTCAGAAATGAATGGCAAACTACCGAACGCAAACTTGCCAAGATATCACAAACAGCCAAAAAATACTGGGGTTGACTGCAAAGTCCTGTAAAGGATATGCAACTAACTTGTTTATAGGTGTTGAGCTGGCCATGCCTCGGAGTACACTGTGTTCCTGCATGGAGCCATTATTGATCTGGGAGAGACAGGTTCGAATCCCGGCATGGTTACTATAACCTATAATGTTTACATTGTCTAGTGCAGTTGTCCTCAACCGGTGGGGGAGGGGGGGGGGGGTCATTTTAGGGTTTCCGAGGGGGAATTAAGATTATTTCATGATCGCCTTACTACAAGAACCGATTGCTTGATATTGTTTTTCCCTCCATACTTTACAGTTCTGTACTTCTCGCCCGTCTGAAATTCATTCCATAAAGTAAAAAAATTAAGTTGCATGTCCTTCAAAGGACGTAGCAGTCAACCACAGCATTTTCGCTGTTCGTGATTCCTGGGCAAATTTTACGGTCAGTAGTTTGCCATTACTTTCTAAATACCGGTTGCTATACCTTTTTCGAAAAAACCAGCAACGCTGTGTTTCGAACCCGGGTATACGGGCTCACAAACCGCGTTCGCAAGCCCTTAGCCACAGAGACGGTCCATAGACCTGCAAATTACGTTTTATGTAGACTTCTATACTTGTTCTAGTATGTGTTATTAAATTTAGCTTCCATTTCTCGCAACTGTATTGGGGGGGGGGGGGGGATTTATAGGGAGGAAATGCGAAAGGGGGTGGGGGGATGACATTCTAAACAAGTGGTAAAGGGGTGCATGGCCAAAAAAGGTTGAGAACCAATGGTCTAGTGTGTTTTCTAATATGTAGGTCGTGTCTCCATTATCCCTGCCCCGTTCAACATCGGAAGAGAAATTATAATTAAATTATAATTAGGGCGCATCCCGACAGATTTCATAGCATAATTGGGGGGGGGGGGGGGTTCCTGTTTTCTGTAGTGCGGCTCCTGGCTGGTTGCCTCCGTACTTAGCACCTTTCCTTTACTAGAGTAGACTGTGGTCTTACCCGAGTTTATATATGTGTGCATGTACACACGCATCTGCGCATGTATGTACGTACATACATATCTAGAGCATTCTAGTTTTTAACTGCTTTTAACTGCGCCAGAGACTCGCCGCCGCCCCTTCTCCTGTTAGTGTAAATAATTCCGCCACGTGAAGGCCAGGAGTTGGACTTTTGCTGCCAGAGGTGATAAATGCACATGATGGATATTTTGCAAGGTTGGGTGCTCACCCCCGGCTATATAACAGCAATTTGGAACAGCAGACTACATGACTGCCCAAAATATAACATATCTAGGCAAACCTTCTGGCGTGGAGACACAACAGTGGAAGTTAAACTATATGAACCACTGATAGAACTAAAAAAGACAGTAAAGTTCATACAAGAGACAACACTGCAGTTATAGACAAAATTCAAGCGAACGCAAGATGAAGAAGAAGGGTCCATCCCAGTCTCAGATTAATATTCCTGTGAGCGAGTCAGCCACATTTGGGACATTAATTTGAAAGAGACTGTTGTCTCTAGGAGGTAATTGCCATGAGTTTTAATCTATACCTCTTTCTTCTACTGCTATGAGCGCCAGTCACTACTTGTGAACGTCTTTATGTACTGCCTCGGTGACCTCAAGGATCCCGCAACAACCTATAGATGTCAGAACAACGGCAACTAGTAGCACTTCACCTGTACGCCAGGTGAGGTCAGAAACACAGGTGAGGCACAGGATCACAAGTGGGCATCAGCGAAGATCACTTATCACCTGACCCTGAGCTAGAAGGACTAGATTACAAGTGCTAGCCAACTACCGCGGCAGAATCGAAGATGGGCTTCCAGATATGCAATCCTCTAGCATCGTAGACATCAGACAGGTAAGTGGGTAGTTGATCTAACCAAGGAGTGCGGTTTTCGAACTCCTTTCCCCCTTTGTGGTTGTTCTTGCCTTCTTCCCCAGCCCTTTATTCTCCTGTCGGAGGAATGACGCTCAATCTAGTCTTAGCGCCAATCAAAATCCAACAATCTATTGATCTTCGTCCTACAGAGCCATACTCACGTTTGTGGTGGAGATATGTGAAGAGATTAAGACAGTGTGATTTAGGAAATGCAAAGGGGGATTAAGAAGGCACGTGTGAGGGATAATACATGCAGCGGATAACGGATTAGACGGTTCAAGGAATAATAATCGCTCGTATTCATTCGTTGCATAGGGTAAATGTTGACTTCTCGTTCTGGAAGCAATAGCTAGATAAGTTAGTGTCATGTCCTTTACAGGACGTTGCAGACAACGCCAGCATTAGTAGCTCTTTGTGATTTACTGGGCATTGTTAGTACCTAAATCCACTCTAAGCGGTCTGCAAGGTATAAAGGGAAATTGTGAAACTATTGTGGCAAACTACAGAACGATAACTTGCCATGAAACCACAAACAACCCTAAAATGCCCGGGTTGACTGCGACGTCCTTTAAAGGACATGCAATGAACGACACCTATAGTACATTTCCACCAAAATTTGTAAGAATATGCAGTTTTCCTGTGACAAGATTCGAATGTCAGTCATAGACTGTTTCATTATCACCAAAGAATAATTGTGCTTTTGGGCTTTAAAAAAAAGTACTGATATTCTACAAGATCGGGGCATTATAGAAAACTGAGTCATAAAGAGCATTGTGTCTCGGAACCTGAATGTAATCATACTACAATATAATAAATTGTCCGTGAGCAATTTTCTGATATGATGGGTCGGTGATTTTATAGCGTCATCACATCTTGTAGACTGTGGGGTGGTGGGGGTGGGGTGGGGGGGGGGGGTGGGGGGGAAGCAGTATTTCCCTGAGTTTCGCAGACGAATTGAACCCAGGTCCGACCGTACTCATGGCATACTTTCAATTAATCAGGCTCCGTCTCCACAATGAAGGTTGGCTGCAATGGATCTCCAACATTGTCTGTCTGTCGCCTTGATTGTACATTCTGTCAGACATGTTCGTGCGTCTCTTGATGTTATCTTCCCATTTGTATCGTTGTCTACCTTTTGCTCGCTTGCCTTCAACCTTACCCTGCAGTATGGTTTTCATAAGAGTGCAATGTCTATATATATATATATATATATATATATATATATATATATATATATATATATATATATAATACATACATATATATATATATATATATATATATATATATATATATATATATATATATATATATATATATATATCACATGCTAACTTTCTTATTTCTTTCATCAACTCTTCATTCTCGTCTTTTCTAGAACCGCTGTATTTGATTGTTTTTATTTCTATGAAATACGACATATTCTTCTGTATATTCACGTTTCTATTCGACGGTCTAATTGCTTGTTCATTGTCCAGGCTTGCGCGCCATATAGTAATGTTGAATATACACAACATTTGACAATTCCCGCGCTTGATGCGCTGCTGACGTATTGTGGTCACATTTAACGCCACCGTGGCTTGTAAAGAACAGCGTCGGAAGGCATGGCAGAAGAGGCAGCGTCGGCCAGCACGAAGCTGGACAAGCTATTACAGACACCTGGACATGTACACGGATCAGAAGAAATAACAAGAGATAGAGACATTCTTCGGCAGGTCGTTATGAGAGCCACGTCCTGGCAAGAACCTGCTGCATGAAGATAACACCTTCACGAGAGACTCATCTGGAGGGATTAGCTTTCGTATCGCAGGGTTTCACGTCTGAATGTCAGACCGCCAAGACTACCGGTTTCCCTGGCAGACTGCGTAAACTGGACACTAGTGGCGCCCACACTGACCTTTCGGGCCCAGTTCGCGCTGTGATGTCGGCACTCCCTAGGACCTCCGTTACGGAGATGGCCAATGCTTAAAGATCTTACTTGTTGTGTTGTGAAAGATGTCACTAGGATGTTCTTTCTACCTGTATGTTCTGTGGTTGGTCAAACTTCTGGAAGATTCAGTTTAATTTTAAGTCCCATGTGTTAGCGTTCAGGTGTTAGCGTTCAGGTGTTAGCGTTCAGGTGTTAGCGTTCAGGTGTTAGCGTTCAGGGTACAGGACATTTATTGGGAAGAAAAGGCGGCCGGAGTGACACCAACCACATCATCAACCACCGATTGCCCATTGTCTATTCGCAACCTTGACCTAATCCCAACTAGTCTGTATTTCTCCAGCTGAATTATGATCGATTGACTGACTGTCTGATTGACTGAATGACTGATTGGTTGAATGACAGACTGAATGTTTGATTGACTGAGTGACTGATTGGTTGAATGACAGACTGACCGCCTTACTGACTGACTGACTGAATAACAGTAATTGTTCACAAGTTACTAGACTATGAGACGAAGCAACTTATTTAGGATGATTGAGTGCGGATGTGAGTGTTGTTGCAGCAAGGAAGTGGGTATGCGGGGACCAGCGCCACATGTTTACAACAAGTAGGTTGCTGGAACGATCAGCATCTATTCGTTGTTTTCTGACAGAGACGAAACACCTATGTGTTTGTTCGGAGTGCCACTTCGATTATCAATTAACAATAAACAATCTTTTCTTATCTTTAGGCTACGTTAGGAGAATGTGGGCTAGTTTAGTTTAGTTTAGTCGATGGATCAACATCACGGCACACGGGTGCAACCCATAAGTGCTCCGTTCTCCTCCTAACCCAAACCTGAGTCTGGAGAAACTCAGCTCAGTGCACGAACTCCGTAGTACCGGCGAGGATCCTGAAATACTTTGGGTAGATTCTTAACTCGAAATTTTGCCCGGGCAGCGCTGTTAGGCTAGTCTTTTTCGATTTCCAACTGCCAAGGGATGTTTTTACGTGCGCAGGAATACACACGGGCGTCCGATCTCACTACCCAGAGACCAGGGGAAATTTTATTACTAGAAGTCCACATGAAAAAATCCCGGTCCTCACCGGGGCTTGAACCCGGGACCTCCAGCACTCGAAGTGAACACCATACTTCGAGACCAGAAATATGGGCTATTACTACAGATAGCAACCGCCAGCAAAAGTGAAGGGAAAAGAACACTGAGAAGGCAGAGAGGTAAATATCTGGATGGCTAGACGATATGGTATGGTCGAGACAAGAACACGGAGCTGATCCACGATTCTAGAGATCGTGTGAGATTACGAAACTTGACCGGGAATGCGTATGCTGATGATGAGCAACAAATGTAGTGACAGTGTTGACTTGTCGGGTATACTCAGATGGTCCAGGGGTCAACCGTCCAAAAGTCCTATGTATAAGGGGCGTTCAATGAAAATCCGTTCGTGCCGCACCGCGTGTACTTACGTACGTTGAACATGATAATGTCATAGTCATGTGATAAGTACTGACCAATGAATAAAAGAGCAAGTGCTTATCGGCCCATGATGCATAGGTTCAGTTTCTGACCGTTGAGAAAATGGCCGGGTTGATCCAAAATCCGTCCAAAGAAGCTCAAAGAGCCGTAATTCAGTTCCTTTCATTTGAAGGATGTCGACCAGAGGACATTCATCGAAGAATGCAGGCAGCGTAAGGTAACAAATGTGTGTTGAAGACAACAGTGACAGACTGGGCACGAATGTTTCGGAAAGGACGTCAATTCACGACAGATCTTCGACGGCCGTGTCAAGCGCATATTGTTGCAACTGAAAAAAAACCATCGCCAAAATTGATGCAGCAGTACAGATGAACCCTTGTCGAAGCATAAGTTCGCTAGCGAAAGAATTTGATGTGTCAATTGGGCCAATGCAAAAGGTCGTTCGTAAGAAACTGCTATATCGAAAGGTGTGTTCACAGTGGGTAGCACGGATGTTGGCCGACCACCAAAAAGAGGAAAGCATGAGATGGTGTTTGAACCACTTGCTGCGTTACAGAGTGGATGGTGATGCATTTCTCCTCCGCATAGTGGCAGACGATGAATCATGGTGTCACCACTTTGAGCCGAGCAGCAAAAGAGAGAGAGCATGCAATGGAAACATGCTGGATCACCAAAAGCCAAATAATTAAAGTTACAGGTTTCCGCTGGTAAGGTTATGCTGAGGGTAGTTTTTGACCATGAAGGGCTATTGTTGGCCGACTTGAAAGAACCTGGTGTCAATATCAACTCTACCCACTATTTGCAAACACTAGACAGCTGCAAAATGCCATCAAGAATAAACGACCTGGCATGCTTTCTCGCGGTGTGATTTTGTTGCACGATAATGCTCGTCCGCATGTCGCAAAGATTGTGCAGGAAGCAATAGCACGGAAGAAGTGAGAAATTCTGCAAAAATCCCATTTTGTAGACGGCATTCGCCGCCTACCTAAGCAATGGGATGCTTGCCTGAATGCCTACGGCGGCGACTTCTGACCAAGCCATGGCGCATAACTAATTCGAAACGAATGCTTTGTTTAATTCTACCACACCTGTTAATGTTTCTTTCATGCTTTTGTTATAAAGTCACTGGAACGGGTTTCAAATGAACGCCCCTAATATAAGGCCGTACGTAGCATTACCGGTTTATATTGTTACCGGCATATAAAACATGATGAGAGCTGAAACAGTTTACATCGGACTCTAGGACTCATATATACAGGCGATACTGTTCTCCTCTCAAACAGAGTCAGAGGGCTGAGGTTGTTAACTCTGTCTTCTTTTTTTTTTATGTCGTTACTTCT
>OY992876.1:123536070-123687524 GCA_963921405.1 Cepaea hortensis | reverse complement strand
GAGTGAGTACTTTCGGGGTGTTTATTGGTGATGCTAAATTGTGCCGAACTGTTAGTCTGCATAGCGACATAGAGGTATACATAGTGTCTATGAGGTGTGCATAGTGTCTCAGAGGTGTGTGTGGTGTCTTAGAGGTATGCGTAGTGACATATAGCGGTGTGCATAGTGTCTTAGTGGTGTGTGTGGTGTCTTAGAGGTGTGCGTAGTGACATATAGGTGTGCATAGTGTCTTAGTGGTGTGAATAGTCTCTCAGAGGTGTGCATAGTGTCTTAGTGGTGTGCATAGTGTATTAGAAGTGTGTGTGGTGTCTTAGAGGTATGTGTGGTGTCTTAGAGGTGTGTGTGGTGTCTTAGAGGTATGTGTGGTGTCTTAGAGGTGTGTGTGGTGTCTTAGAGGTGTGTGTGGTGTCTTAGAGGTGTGTGTTGTGTCTTAGAGGTATGTGTGGTGTCTTAGAGGTGTTTATGGTGTCTTATAGGTGTGTGTGGTGTCTTAGAGGTGTGTGTGGTGTCTTAGAGGTATGCGTAGTGACATATAGAGGTGTGCATAGTGTCTTAGAGGTGTGTGTGGTGTCTTAGAGGTATGTGTGGTGTCTTAGAGGTGTGTGTGGTGTCTTAGAGGTGTGTGTGGTGACATAGAGGTGTGCATAATGTCTTAATGGTGTGAATAGTGTCTCAGAGGTGTGCATAGTGTCTTAGTGGTGTGCATAGTGTATTAGAAGTGCGCATAGTGTCTTAGTAGTTTGCGTAGTTCTTAGAGGTGTGCATAATGTCTTAGTGGTGTCCATAGTGTCTTAGTGGTGTGCATATTGTCTTAGAGGTGTGCATAGTGTCTTAAAGGTGTGCATAGTGACATAGAGGTGTGGATAGCGTCATGTAGGTATGCATGGTGTATTAGAGGTGTACATAGTGTATTAGAGGTGTACATAGTGTATTAGAGGTGTACATAGTGTATTAGAGGTGTACATAGTGTATTAGAAATGTACATAGTGTATTAGAGGTGTGCATAGTGTATTAGAGGTGTACATAGTGTATTAGAGGTGTACATAGTGTATTAGAGGTGTACATAGTGTATTAGAGGTGTACATAGTGTATTAGAGGTGTGTATAGTGACATAGAGGTGTGCATAGCGTCATATAGGTATGCATGGTATCTTAGAGGTGTGCATAGTGTCTTATAGGTGTACATAGTGCCTTTGAGGTGTTCATAGTGTATTAGAGGTGTACATAGTGTCTTATAGGTGTACATATTGCCTTTGAGGTGTACATAGTGTATTAGAGGTGTACATAGTGTATTAGAGATGTACATAGTGTATTAGAGGTGTGTATAGTGACATAGAGGTGTGCATAGCGTCATATAGGTGTACATAGTGCCTTATAGGTGTACATAGTGCCTTATAGGTGTACATAGTGCCTTATAGGTGTACATATTGCCTTTGAGGTGTACATAGTGTATTAGAGGTGTACATAGTGTCTTATAGGTGTACATATTGCCTTTGAGGTGTACATAGTGTATTAGAGGTGTACATAGTGCCTTATAGGTGTACATAGTGCCTTATAGGTGTACATATTGCCTTTGAGGTGTACATAGTGTATTAGAGGTGTACATAGTGTCTTATAGGTGTACATATTGCCTTTGAGGTGTACATAGTGTATTAGAGGTGTACATAGTGTATTAGAGATGTACATAGTGTATTAGAGGTGTGTATAGTGACATAGAGGTGTGCATAGCGTCATATAGGTGTACATAGTGCCTTATAGGTGTACATAGTGCCTTATAGGTGTACATAGTGCCTTATAGGTGTACATAGTGCCTTATATGTGTACATAGTGCCTTAGAGGTGTACATAGTGTCATATAGGTGTACATAATGTCTTAGAGGTGTGCATGGTGTCATATAGGTGTACATAGTGTCTTATAGGTGTACATAGTGTCTCAGAGGTGAACATGGTGTCATATAGGTGTACATAGTGTCTTATAGGTGTACATAGTGTCTCAGAGGTGTACATGGTGGTATATAGGTGAACATAGTGTCTTAGAGGTGTAAGTGTCTTAGAGGTGTACATAATGTCTCAGAGGTGTACATGGTGTCGTATAGGTGAACATAGTGTCTTAGAGGTGTACATAGTGTCTCAGAGGTGTACATGGTGTCATATAGGTGTACATAGTGTCTTAGAGGTGTACATAGTGTCTCAGAGGTGTACATGGTGTTATATAGGTGAACATAGTGTCTTAGAGGTGTACATAATGTCTCAGAGGTGTACATGGTGTCGTATAGGTGAACATAGTGTCTGAGAGGTGTACATAGTGTTTCAGGGGTGTACATGGTGTCTCAGAGGTGTACATGGTGTCATATAGGTGTACATAGTGTCTTAGAGGTGTACATAGTGTCTCAGAGGTGTACATGGTGTCATATAGGTGTACATAGTGTATTAGAGGTGTGCATAGTGTCTTAGAGGTGTACATAGTGTCTTAGAGGTGTACATAGTGTCTTAGAGGTGTACATAGTGTCTTAGAGGTGTACATAGTGTCTTTGTGGTGTACATAGTGTCTTAGAAGTGTACATAGTGTTTTCATTTCGACTTCATTGCACCGGGTTTTAACCCACATGGGTCTGTCTCTTTCCGCAGGGCGGCCTGCAGAAAGCGTCGCACAAAGCAGGAACTCCGTAGCTCCAGCGGCGACCACTAGGAGTCTCCGAAATGCACTTGTGAACCGAAAGACGTAGCCCGGAATCGAACCCACAACTTTCGGAGCGCGAGGCAGACGGCTTGGCCACTTCGCCACAGAGACCCCCATGTTCAAAATAGTGTATTCCCATAGTGGATGTACACAATGACGCCGCGAATATATACATTTACGGTGTGTGTGTGTGTGTGTGTGTGTTTTAGGTGTGTGTATGTGTGTGTGTGTGTGTGTGTGTGTGTGTGTGTTTACATTAAAACCTGTCCGGAAGCAGAAGCCAGCTATATGTCTGTGATGTGGTAGGGCCATCACGTGGTGTAGGCCGGAGTGTACGAAGGGATAGGTGGTCAGTATTTCCCTAACTTAGCGAGACGACGAGCGCAGGCGTCCATCTCACGTCTAACCGTGTTCATGACATCATCAGTTCAGCTCCCTATCACTCACGCTAATATACCCGCTTATGTCAATAACCGTTTTTAAGGGGTTACGGACGCAATTCGTAATCCCGCATAACCACGTTTGAAACACAGCTGCGGGCGATTTGGCAGCAGGCCGCCTTGCACTTGGTTTTCGTACAATGGTATGAGTGCCGGTCGTTCAGAAAGCAATGGCAAAATACTGAACGTAAATTTGTCAAGAAATCACAGTCAAACAATATTGGGGTTGACTGCGACGTAAATTATTTGTTCCGCAAATTTACAAATTTTGTTGTGTATGTCTGTCCTCAGATTCAGCCATGCCTCGAGCTTTCTTGATCAAGAGTAACATCAAACCAGACCGGCTCAACTTCCCAGTTTTTGATGTACCCGTGCATGATTCGGACGGCAATGTCCGCATTTCGGGCACCATGGCAACCAAGATGTGCCCAACAACATATCTGTCTGGTTTCCTTGGTAAGTTCTATCATTCAACATTTAATTATCATACACCGATTTCGCCTTCTTCCTCTGCCTTCTTCTTATTTATGTTCTTCTATTTCCTATCCCCCCTCCTTATCCATCTCCTCCTCCGCCGATTCCTCCTCCTCCTCCTCCTCCTCCTCCTCCTCCTCCTCCTCCTCATTCTTCTTCTTCTTCTTCTTCTTCTTCTTCTTCTTCTTCTTCTTCTTCTTCTTCTTCTTCTTCTTCTTCTTCTTCTTCTTCTTCTTCTTCTTCTTCTTCTTCTTCTTCTTCTTCTTCCTTCTTCTTCTTCTTCTTCTTCTTCTTCTTCTTCTTCTTCTTCTTCTTCTTCTTCTTCTTCTTCTTCTTATTTGCCTGCTTGCTTTGAACTCAAGCGCAGTCCACACCACGTGCTACTGCTTCTAGTACACAGGACTGGTTATTGCATGTGGATTAGCTTTCTCCATTATCAGAGTCCCTCGCTGCGAGGCGAACCCACTCCGACTTCAGAGGTACTTGTAATTTATATTCCTAAGTCAAGGACGAGAAATCAACATTTTAGTCCAACTAAACGGTGTAGGGGTTGAACCCGCTACCTAGGCAACAGCACATCGGAAGACTTCTTCTTCTTATGTTTCGTGTTCTTCTTTTTCTTATCCGTCTGCTCCTGCTTCCTCTCCTTCTTCTTCGTCCTGTATGATCAATATCCTATGCGCATCAGTTTAAATTAAAGGGATGAGTTGCCGCGATGAATCCAGTTGTAAGGAAATCATCGCATTGTCCAGCTGCGTGTCTCATGCATCTTATGCCACATAATGTGATTTCACATCTGCATGTTTCTAGAACCCTCTCTGTAAGGTAATGGATATTTTTCTGTCGGGGGCAAAATAAGAAAATCTTAACCTGCACAATTCATGGCGACTACCCAAGCCAGGCAGCCTTAATTCCTCAGTCTCCCCCCTCCCCCACCCTCACATCATACAAGGTACTATAGGCATTAATGCCAGTGCTTTTAGCACTGTCAGTGTCTGGCACTGGTAACACGGCGTTGGGAAGAACAGAGTTCACTAGTGTAGTGGTTATCACGCTCGCCTCACACGCGAGAGGTTCTGAGTTCAACCTCCAGCTGAATCAAAGCGATATTTTGTGCTCGTGCTAATTGGTTTTGTCGGCACTGCTTGCTGCCTGTTCCACTTTTCACTTGGGACATGTTGAGTGATTTTTGCTTTCACAGGAACGGAGCAATTATGGGTGACCAGTTGTCGTGAGGCCATACCTCGACTAACGATTTTGATGAATAAAGCATCTGCCAGCTTCTTCACAAAATATACAATAAACAAAGAGCTATTGCATCACTTAAATATCGGGAGTCATCAAGTGCTTCGTATATTCTACATCGTTATATAACGCACCGAATTGAACTATATAAGGAATAATCAATAAAGGATATAAAGACACATGGGACGAATGTAACGGAAAGAGAACAATGATAAAATAACCAAGTCTTACATAGAGCAGGAATACAAATGTTGACTTCTGTTACACTGGGGGTATTGGGAACGACATGTAGCAGTTAAGTAATCCAGTGTTGCCTAGCAATGAGACGACACTGTTTGTACTGGTGGACATTACACGGCGCCTGGTGACTTACGAGCTGATAGAAGAGACACTGTCTTGATTTTGTATTGATGTTGGAATGCTGACATTTCATTTTATTATAATATTTCACCTGTCTGTCTAATTGTCTGCCTAGATACCCGCCTGTCTGTCTGCATGGTCTATCTCTCTGTTTATACGCATGATTCGTTGACTGTATTACTTCTTTTAGTTTAATACATCATTTAACTTTCCTCTCACTCACGTTTATTCAATCACTCACGCACGCGTGTCTTCACTCACTCGGTGACTCTCCATCAATGTGTATATAAAATATCTAGCTCAACTTCACCCCTTTGCCAAGAAACCAAGAAATTCACCCAAAGCAATAATCAATGATTCTTCTGCTTTATTTCCCAGAGCCCACAGATGACAGATTCAGCTTGCCCCAACAAAAAGAGCCATTAGCATATAAAGCTGACATCCTCCAGGTTACCTCCCCTACGACTTCCCCAGTGACGCCATCAGTACAGGCTGAATGTGCCGTCAACACGCCCATCTGTTCATCCTCGGACAAGCGTCTCGATGTCTGTAACCAATCCTTCAGTTTGTACAAACAGCAATATCGCAAAGCTGCCAACAATACAGTTAACACTGATGCGAAAAATGCTGAAGAAGCTGTACCTTCATCTGATAAAATAAGTAATAGAGCAAAAGACAACGGCCTAAGTCAAGAACTACCATTGAAAGTCAAAAGATCATCAGAATCTGCAGCGCCAACTCCTTCTATTTCTGTGCGGAATTCCCTTTGGCGTCCTGTTCAATGGGAAGATGATTGTGATTCTAAAGAAGTCTCTCGATCGGAAAACTCCACAATACGCGACAAGAAAACGTGTAAGACAGTCTCGAACGATCCTTATGAAGGCAGTGATCAGCGTGGCTGTCCATCCAACATTGGCAACACAAAGATCGATCATTCTTACAAGTCTGAATGTCTTGATATGAACAAAAACTCAATAAATCTGACAGAAAACTGCCCTAGCTCTGTTATGCTTGACTGTGAAAAGAGAATTTCTAAAGATGATTTTACAACTGCCAATGTTGATTCAAAATCTTATAAGGTTCTTCAAGAAATCCCGGAAACATCGAGGAAGAATCAAGTTAAAATAGAACCAAGCGACAACCTTGAACCTGGCTGGAATGATGATAGTGGATATTTTTCATCACCATCTTCAAATATCAGCCCGATTATTGACTTCCGGGGTAAAGGCGTTGATGTGAAGCTGAAATACAAACACGGTGGTTGCTGTAAAGTTTCCGACTTAGACACATCACAATGTCTCTCCGAGAAGAGAAAATCACAGGCAATACACGAAGAGAATTTCCAGAAATCACAAAGTCCTGGTAAAAAGCAGAAGATGTTAGACCCAGCCTTGGAATTTCACACAGAGGCGATCCGTAGCCGAATTTTACCATCAGGAAAAACTTATTTGGACTTTTATGAGACGCCGGTTGATGAAAATTGCCAACAGACTCACAGAACTCAAGGCGAAATTCGAATCGCTGAGCAGGGTGTAAGACTCGCCCAGGAAGAGCCTTGCTTACCCAAGACACGCAATAACGTTTCAGCTGTGCTTGAAAAGGAAACGAAAGAGCTGTTCAAACCCTGGTCTGCAGAGACCAAAGCCACAAGCCGGCAGTTTCAAAGTGTCAAACTTGTGTACTCGCCTAGTTATTACAAAGCCAACGACACACTCCACAAGGGGACTGAAGACACGCTGAATGATGTTGTAGACAGAAGCAATGTGAATGTACCCATACATCCCAGCCATATTGCTCACCATCATCATCATCATAACCACCTGGAGTCTATTAAAACTTTAGAAACCGGTCCTTTAGGGTGGTTACCCAATACAGCGAATATAAATCCACATTCAATAACCAGTTATTATTTAAGGTCACTAGGCCATGCCCAGTCAATCCACCCCGCCCTCTACCCCAATCTTTACTCCGCTTTCAGATACTCGCCATTATCTCTGTTTATGTTGGAAAGAGCTTTGGCTAAAGAAGGACTCCCAAAATCATCTCTGACGACTCTTCACCCCTCATCATTATTCTTCCCTGGAACATTCCGACACCACGCTGGAGCATCATCTCAATTTTCATCTCTGGAAAAACAAGGCATGCCCCATCAAGGAATCTCTTCGCACTCCGAAATGCCATTCGGCAGCCCAGAACTGAATATTTCATCTCCTCCATTCGACAGATGCCCACAAATTAACACCATGCCGTATTCACTTCACAAGCCATCATCACTATCACCATCGTCTCCAGCGAGCCTAACATCCCCGTCGAGCACCACCAGCAGCAGTAGCAGTAGCTCAGGAACCAACAACCTCATCAACCGAAACAAACGCAGCAGTAGCGAAACAAGCATGGACATTATAAACCTCCACAGCAAGCGGAATCCGGGCTATAACAACAAAAGAAAAGACATGACAGAAACGGACCCGGTCAGGTTTAACTGTGACGCCTGCAGCAAAAGTTACAGCACGTTAAGCGGCCTCTGCAAGCACAGACAATTTCACTGCAGCACTCACATCAAGAAGGAGTTCTCTTGCAAACATTGCGACAAGACCTACATCTCTCTGGGCGCGCTGAAGATGCACATCCGAACCCACACACTCCCATGTAAGTGTCACGTCTGTGGAAAGGCCTTTTCCCGCCCGTGGCTTCTTCAAGGCCATATCCGGACACACACGGGAGAGAAGCCTTTCAGGTGCAACCACTGCGGACGTGCTTTCGCAGACAGGTCCAACCTGCGGGCGCATCTACAAACTCACGCAGACGTGAAACGGTACAGCTGCAAAAGATGCAACAAGACTTTCTCACGCATGTCGCTCCTGACGAAACATGAGGACGGCTGCACCAGCCCCACAGTGTGATGGTCTGAACATGGCACCAGCTCCACAGTGTGATGGTCTGAACATGGCACCAGCTCCACAGTGTGATGGTCGGTACGTGGCACCAGCTCCACAGTGTGATGGTCGGTACGTGGCACCAGCTCCACAGTGTGATGGTCGGTACATGGCACCAGCTCCACAGCTTGATGACCTGAACATGGCACCAGCTCCACAGTGTGATGGCCGGGACGTGGCACCAGCTCCACAGTGTGATGGCCGGGACGTGACACCAGCTCCACAGTGTGATGGCCGGAAAGTGACACCAGCTCCACAGTGTGATGGCCTGAACATGGCACCAGCTCCACAGTGTGATGGCCGGAATATGGCACCAGCTCCAGTGTGATGGTCTGAACATGGCACCAGCTCCACAGTGTGATGGTCTGAACATGGCACCAGCTCCACAGTGTGATGGCCGGAATATGGCACCAGCCCCACAGTGTGATGGTCTGAACATGGCACCAGCTCCACAGTGTGATGGTCTGAACATGGCACCAGCTCCACAGTGTGATGGCCGGAATATGGCACCAGCTCCACAGTGTGATGGTCTGAACATGGCACCAGCTCCACAATGTGATGGTCTGAACATGGCACCAGCTCCACAGTGTGATGGCCGGAATATGGCACCAGCTCCACAGTGTGATGGTCTGAACATGGCACCAGCTCCACAGTGTGATGGTCTGAACATGGCACCAGCTCCACAGTGTGATGGCCGGAATATGGCACCAGCTCCACAGTGTGATGGTCTGAACATGGCACCAGCTCCACAGTGTGATGGTCTGAACATGGCACCAGCTCCACAGTGTGATGGTCTGAACATGGCACCAGCTCCACGGTGTGATGGTCTGAACATGGCACCAGCTCCACAGTGTGATAGCCTGAACATGGCACCAGCTCCACAGTGTGATAGCCTGAACATGGCACCAGCTCCACAGTGTGATAGCCTGAACATGGCACCAGCTCCACAGTGTGATAGCCTGAACATGGCACCAGCTCCACAGTGTGATAGCCTGAACATGGCACCAGCTCCACAGTGTGATGGCCGGTACGTGGCATCAACATGGCTGTCTTTCCTAGCGTTTGAATTAACAGTGGAGAATAACACCGTGCCCGGACTACAACACTCTACCATCATCATTGTCAACATCATTATCTTCATTACCATTATCACCATCATCACTGCCACCGCAATTCCATTGCTACCATTTGTTATCGACTTCGGTAGCTCGCCAGCCAACGGACAGAAGAGAATAGTGAAGTAACACGACCATACGACTTCAACACCAGACTTTTCATAGACTAACTTCAGGTCGAATGGATAAGAACGGTGTTCTTAAACATCCGGTGTGCTGATGCCGAGGTTAGCGTTTCATCCCCTACACCGGGCAGCTGGATTGAAATGTTGACCTGTCGTCCTTGACTTTGGGACCTAAATTACAAGTACCTCTGAAGTCGGAGTGGGTTCGTCTGATGGCAAGGGACACTATTAATAGGGAAAGCTAATCCACACGCAAAATTCAGTCCATCACTACTATAAAAGTAGTGTGTATGGACTACGCTTGAGTTCAAAGCCAGCTAGCGAAACAAAAACTTAATTAGTATTATTATTAAAGTTATTGCCACTGTTATTTAGAGAGAAATAATATGACTTCTTATGTGTGGGCAGTACTAGGATAACAGAAAATGAGAAGACAGAGATAAAGAAGACGAAGATAAAGAAAAAGAAACCGCAACAGAAGAATAAGTAGAAGGAGGAGATCAAGCAGGAGGAGGGGGAAGCAAAATGGGGAGGAAGAAGTAGGGAGAAGGGAGGAGAAGGGGGAGAAGAAGAAGAAGAAGAAAAAGAAGAAGAGAAGAAGAAGAAGAAGAAGAAGAAGAAGAAGAAGAAGAAGAAGAAGAAGAAGAAGAAGAAGAAGGAGAAGAAGGAGAAGAAGAAGAAGAAGAAGAAGAAGAAGAAGAAGAAGAAGAAGAAGAAGAAGAAGAAGAAGAAGAAGAAGAAGAGGAAAAGAAGAAGAAGAAGAAGAAGAAGAAGAAGAAGAAGAAGAAGAAGAAGAAGAAGAAGAAGAAGAAGAAGAAGAAGAAGAAGCAGGAGGAGGAGGAGCAGAAGGAGGAGCAGGAGAGAGTCGGAGAAGAATAAGAAGAAGGAGGAGAAGGAGAAGGAAGAGTATAAATAAAAGGAGGGGGTATGAACAAGAGATGGAGAAGAAACAGATAAAGAAGGATGAAGAGGGGGAGGAAAGAGTGAGAGAAGAAGAACAAGAAAAAGTAGAAGGAGGAGGATGAGAAGGGGGAGTATGAACAAGAAGAGAAGGGAGAGTATGGACAAGAGGAGAAGAATAAACAGAGAAAGAAAAAGGAGGAGGAGAGAGTGACAGAAGAGGAAGAAGGAGAAGGAGCAGAAGCAGACGCAGAAGCAGCAGCAGCAGCAGCAGCAGAAACAGAAGAAGAAGAAGAAGAAGAAGAAGAAGAAGAAGAAGAAGAAGAAGAAGAAGAAGAAGAAGAAGAAGAAGAAGAAGAAGAAGAATAATGACCCCTAAACCACCACACCACCACGGATTCTCTAGTCAAATGTACATATGTAATTATTGGTGACAACAAATTTGCAGAAGCTCTTGTTATTAAATTAAACAGTCCAGAAATGACAATATACCGTTTGTGGTTTGTGTTCTTCACAGCTGTATTCCTGTTGTTGTATATGTTATATCTTTACACCGTTCTCTTCTTACTCCACCTTTTCTCCTCCTCCTCCTCCTCTCCCCACCTCCTCCACATGTTCTTATTCTTTTTTCTCGGAATGTGTATTTGGGTGGGTGAATGGGTGTGTGGGAGATGTGTGTGGGTTGGGGGATGAGTGTGTGATGGGTGTGGGGGTTGGGTGTGGGGGTGTGTCTGTTAATGGGATATGTCTGTGTTGGTGGGAGTGTGTGAGTTTGGATGGAATAAATGTGAGTAGGTGGAGGATGTATGTGTTGGTGGTGAGGATGTTTGTGGGTGGGGGATGTGTGGGGGGAGGGGGGTGGGGAGATGTATGTGTGTGTGGGTGAGAGATGTGTGGGTGAGGATGTGTATGGGGAATGCATGTAGGGGATGTGCGTGTGGGAGGATGTGATTATGGGCGGGGTGTTGTGTGGGAGGTGTGAGATATGCGGGTGGATGAAGGATGTATGTGAGGATGGGAGATGTGTGTTTGGCTGGTTGGTTTGGGTGTGTGTGGGTGGGAGGGTAGATGAGAGATGCATATGTTGATAGGTGGGTGGGTGATATGTGGGTGTGAGTGGTTGATGGATGAGTACGTGAGGGGTGGATGTGTGTGAGAGATTAGTGTATGGGTGATGGATGTGTGTGTGTGGATGAGAAGATTGTGTGAGCGGCGGATGTGTGTTGGTTGAGTATATGTGGGTGGTGGGGTGTGTGTGGGTGGGAGGTATGTGTTTTTGGATGAGGAATGTATTGGTGGGTGGGGATGTGTGTATGGGTGTGTGGATGTGTGTGTGTGTGTTTGAGTGTATGTGTGGTGAGATGTGTAGTTAAGGGATGAGTGATTGTGGATTGGAGATCGGGCGGGGGGTGGTTGGCGAGTGGGTGGTTGGAGGATGTGTGGGAGGGTGAGTGTGTGTAGGTTGGGGGTGGGTAGGGGATGTGTGTGTGTGTGTGTGTGTGTGTGTGTGTGTGTGTGTGTGTGGTGCGGGATGTGTGGGTAGGGGAGATTGTGTATGTTGGGGATGTGTGTAAGTGGGGGATGTGTGGGTGGTTACGGGTTTTGTGTGTGAGTAGGTGCGGGATATGTGAGTTGGCGGGAATATGTGTGTGTGGGTGTTAGATATGTGGTTGGAGGATGTGCGTTTGACTGAATGGTTGGGGTGTGTGGGTGGGTGGTGGAGGATATGTGTGTGGGTGAGTGTTGGTAGGTTATGGGATGGGTGGAGGATGTGTGCGTGTGGGTGGGGAGATATGTGAAGGTGGGGGGGATGTATGAGTGGGTGATGGATGGGTGGATGCATGCATGTGTGCCTGGGTTTGTGTGTGGGTAGGTGGGGGATGTGTTAGTTAGTTAGTTATCAGTTGGGGTATCTTCGTTGCACTCCGGACATGTCCATAGGTGCTCAGATCCTCCCCCCAGCATATGCAACAGCGTCCGGTGGCTAATAGTGCCAGTTCTGTGTTGGTTGACGAGGCGCTTTGTTTTCCCGATGTACCTCTCGCGTCTGGCTGTGCCGATTCTTACTCCCAGGTCTTTCATCCTGGAAAGCGATGTGGAATCACTGGCGTCAAAATCCTCTGTTCTCGCCATATCTTTAAGGGCGTTAATAACATCGGCACGATCCATGGGCTGGCCATCTACAGGGGGTGCAGAGCCAGCCAATTTATCAGCTCGTTCATTTCCCTCGACTCCCTCATGTCCCGGGACGAAGATGAAGGTGACTTTGCGGACAACGGACTTCCGCAGCGACTCAGTCCACTGTCTACGTACAGATCCAGCTTCGACCTTCTGAATCATGCTCATTGAATCACTTAGTACACACACGTTGGTATAATGCTGTGATTCCAGCCATATGAAAGCCTGTGTAACTGCCATCACCTCCATCGTCATGCTGCTCGTGGTCACAGAGTGGGCACCACTGGATTCTTGAACGGTTCGGCCCGCTGAACGGGCTGTAAATGCCCACGCACTTCTCTGCTGCTTTACAACAGATCCATCTGTATAGATGAGCACTTCGGGGCTATCTGAGTGATCATAGATGAGCGCGTTAACCTCTGCATTGACAGCGGCAGGGTTCTGCTCTCTGCACCGTCTGTCGAGTGTGATAATGCAGGAGAAGGTACACTTAAAAGCTGGAGGCACCGGCACCCATTCCTTGCCGGGGTTGATACTGGTAAGACTGCAGACCTGTCCGACGACATCCTCCGCCCGACCCATCCATGATTTGCCCCTCTTTAGCCTGTCACCCTTTTCTCTGAATACAGCGTCATGCAGAGGGTGCTGCTCATCTGCACTTATTTTTAAGTATGCACGAGCTCTCCAGATCTTGATCCTGTGTTCCATTGTCGGGAAGTCAAGGAGGTATCTCATTGCTACACAGCTGGTGTCTCTCGTGCAGCCCAAAATGATGCGCATGGCTTCGTTTTGTACCTTTTCAAGTCTTCCAATCTGTGTAGGGCTGACAGTGAGGATGGCCAGGGCATACTCGATGCGTGAAAGCAGAAGTAATAGCAGTCTTTGCTCGATATTGGCAGTCGCCATGACTCTCATTGCTGCCAAACCTTTTCGAGCCTTCGTTATGACATAATCGACATGATCTCTGAAGGACAGGCTACGATCAAGCCTCACGCCAAGATATGTCATTGACTGGGTTCTACTCAGAATGCTCCCATCCATTCTTACTGCCGGCAGGTCTGTTTTCACAATATGGTTGTTTAGTGAGAACCATGCAACCGTTGCCTTTGCAGGGTTGACAAGGGCAACGGCATCAGCACACCATGAGGAAATTCGATCTAGTTCGCCCTGCATATAGTTGGCAACCGCCTGTCTATCTCGACCCTGTCGATACACGAGGATGCCGTGTGGGGATGTGTGTGGAGGGATATGTGGTGGGTGGGAGATGTGTGTGTGTTGGTGGGGAGATGGTGTATGTGGGGGTGTGTGTGGGATGTGTAGGTTGGGGGATGGGTGGATGGATGGGGGGCATGTATGTGCCTGTGGGTATGTTTGTGGTTGGGTGATGGATGTGTATGTGTGGGGTACACGCGGATGGATAGGAGATGGGTGGGTGGGTGGGTGGGGGATTTGTCTCATAACATGGTAACATGCATTGTTTATGTTCACACATTCATTTGACAATGTTTTTTTTTCTCTATGTGAATGCACTATGCGCTGATGAACAAAAGATGAGTGACTGGAGGGGCCGAATGTAAGACGGGCCTGCGTGCCAAATTTGTTACCCTTTGAAAATAAAGTTCGTTCGTTCGTTCGTTTGTTCGTTTTACTTCTACTTGTTCTCCTCCTCCTCTTCCTCCTCCTCCTCCTCCTCCTCCTCATCCTCCTCTTTCTCCTCATCCTCCGCCTACTCCTCCTACTCCTCCTCCTTCGCTGCATCGGCAACAAATGGTCACTATAACTCTCCCCAGGCTTTGTGCTATGGAGAGGTTTTTGCTATGGAGAGGTTATTATACCTTTTTCTGGAGCACACTATGGTCTGTCAGGACGGCCAGGAGCCACTAGTAGATTGGTATGTAGTTTGATGTGACCAAATTACCTTGTTATTCTCATCTCTATTTCCTTGAGCAGCGCCCTATTATATTAAGATGTCCTAGAACTGAATGGCCGGTCTCTCTGGCCGAGGGGTTACACCACTTTCTCCGTAATCCCGTTTATCACGCAGTCTCGTAGCGGGCGAGAACTGGGAGCGGTTCGTCCCCCGCTGGTGACTTGCGGGATAACTGAGCCGGCCGCTCAGAAAGCAATGGCAAACTACTGAGCGTAATCTTGCCAAGAAATCAACAGACAGCTGAAAGATGCTGCTGTTGACAGCGATGTCCTGTAAAAGGATATGCGAATTTAAAAAAAAAGAAAAAAGAACTGAATGCCTTTTAACCATCCTAGAATCCCGCCATTCTTCTGAAGACCCACAAAAGCGTCAATGTTGCGCTGCATCTTTTCAGGCCATTGAATTTTAAATATTCTTAAATGAAACAATTTCTATCCCAGGCAGCGCAACATCTGAAACTGGCTATTACTCGTGTGAAAAAAACAAAACGAATGAACATAAATTAACTAGAAAAATTTATTGATGACTAAACACACACGCACGCACGCGCGCTCACACACACTCCACACACACACACATACACACACACACACACACACACACACACACACACACACACAAACACACACACACACACACACACACACACACACACACACGAGACAATATTTTGTTTGAATACTGAAAAATCAACAATCGCAAATAAATAACCCTCCAGCTTAATTGTATTTGTAATATTTCAGTTTTCTAGTTAGGCTAAGTTACCAGATGTTGTGCCTAGACGGAAGGACCAGATGGAGTGACTAGACGGAAGGAACATACGGATTGACCAGACAGAGCGACCAGATGGAATGAATAGACGGAGTGTCCAGACAGAGTGACCAGTCAGAGTGATTAGACGTAATGGCCAGACGTTGTAACTAGACAGATAGATTAGACGTAGTGACCAGACGTAATTACCAGATGTTGTGACGACACGTTGTGACCACACGTAGTGACCACAGGTAGTGACCACAGGTAGTGATCAAATGGAGTGACTAGACGTTGTGACCTGACAGAGTTACCAGGCGTAGTATCTAGACGTAGTGGCCAGACGTAGTAGCCAGACATAGTGACTAGACGGAGTAATTAGACGGATTGACCAGACGTGGTGACCAGAAAGAGTGATTAGACGGATTTGATAGACAAGGTGACTAAACGGATTACCTGACATACTGACCAGAGTGAGCAGACGTAGTGGATACACGTCGTGACCAGACGTAGTGGCCAGACGTAGTGGCCAGAGGTAGTGACTAGACAGAGGGTGACCAGACGTAGTGGCCAGACATAGTGAGCAGGTGTAGTGACTAGACAGGGTGAGCAGACGTAGTGGGCAGGTGTAGTGACTAGACAGGGTGAGCAGACGTAGTGAGCAGGTGTAGTGACTAGACAGGGTGAGCAGACGTGGTGAGCAGGTGTAGTGACTAGACAGGGTGAGCAGACGTGGTGAGCAGGTGTAGTGACTAGACAGGGTGAGCAGATGTAGTGGGCAGGTGTGGTGACTAGACAGGGTGAGCAGACGTAGTGGGCAGGTGTGGTGACTAGACACAGGTAGCAGACGTAGTGAGTAGACGTAGTGAGCAGGTGTAGTGACTAGACAGGGTGAGCAGACGTAGTGGGCAGGTGTGGTGACTAGACAGGGTGAGCAGACGTAGTGAGCAGGTGTAGTGACTAGACAGGGTGAGCAGACGTGGTGAGCAGGTGTAGTGACTAGACAGGGTGAGCAGATGTAGTGGGCAGGCGTGGTGACTAGACAGGGTGAGCAGACGTAGTGGGCAGGTGTGGTGACTAGACACAGGTAGCAGACGTAGTGAGCAGACGTAGTGAGCAGGTGTAGTGACTAGACAGGGTGAGCAGACGTAGTGGGCAGGTGTGGTGACTAGACAGGGTGAGCAGACGTAGTGAGCAGGTGTAGTGACTAGACAGGGTGAGCAGACGTAGTGGGCAGGTGTAGTGACTAGACAGGGTGAGCAGACGTAGTGAGCAGGTGTAGTGACTAGACAGGGTGAGCAGACGTGGTGAGCAGGTGTAGTGACTAGACAGGGTGAGCAGACGTAGTGGGCAGGTGTGGTGACTAGACAGGGTGAGCAGACGTAGTGGGCAGGTGTGGTGACTAGACAGGGTGAGCAGACGTAGTGGGCAGGTGTGGTGACCAGACACGGGTAGCAGACGTAGTGAGCAGGTGTGGTGACTAGACAGAGTGACCAGACGTAGTGAGCAGACGTAATGACTAGACAGGGTGAGCAGACGTAGTGACTAGACAGGGTGAGCAGACGTAGTGACTAGACAGGGTGACCAGACGTAGTGAGCAGACGTATTGACTCGCCTACTCGCCCGTTGGCCATGAGTTTGAAAAGCATCGTGACAGATTCGAATGTTAAAAATATCACTTGAGTTTGCAGGTGGACCCAGCCTACAATGTGCACCTGGAAATGTCTAAGATACTAAGTAAAAGATACTGACCACTGCACCCGTCGAGTGCGATTAGTCAACAAAATGTGGATATAGCACCATATACCCAGTGCGACTTAAGTCAAGTAACAGACCTTGACTTGGCTGTTACCTGTAGGAAAGAGACAATCTTCAGCTGTCGTATCATAAGAAGAGACACATTGGTAATTGTTGAGCGCAGAAATCAGAGATACAAGAGGCAGGGGCAACCCGATATAAATGATGCTGGGAGACCTGGGCGGGGGACAGGTGAAATAAGAGGATCGAATTCATTGCACCGGGTTTTATCCCAATATGGCTGGGTCTCTTTCTGCAGGGCGGCCTGACGAAAGCGTCGCATAAAGCACGAGCTCCGCATCTTCACCCGCCCAGAAGTCTCGAGAAAACTGCACTCGTGAACTGAACTCGGAATCGAACCTACGACCTCCAGAGCGCGAGGCAGTCGACGTAAGAACTTGGCTGCGCAAACTCCCTCAGTACAAAGGAGAGTCATTAAGTAACAGGAATGTTATTATAAAGTGCATGGAAGAGTATGACTACGGAACGTCAATTTCAGGACATGAACTGGCTCTTAATCAATACCCCATGCAGGGATCGTATAGGATGTAATTTTAATCACTGCGGACTCTTTGAAAATATTCCCGTTCCAAATTTTGTATTCACCTTGTATTACGTCACAGTTCAAGCGCCATATAAGCGTTAGTTTAGAATATCAGTGCTACATGCATATGCTTTAGTGATTGATCTCAGCCACAATGGTATTAACTATTGAAGAACAAGTATTTTTGGTGGAAATGTGTTTCTTAAGGGTGGCATTTTTGCAATCGCATAATCTCTCGTGGAATTTGGCCTGTACGCTCACCGGATCTTACTCCACTAGATTATTAACACTGGACGGCACTTAAAGGAAAAGAGTACGAAAACAATCCCCACAAAATAATAGAACCTCGGGTTTCAATCGCCAACAACATTAATAAGATTACACTACCCGAACTGCACAAAGTCTTTGACAACATGAAAAAAAAATGTATCCATACTTGCCAACTAAACCGTGGTGGATATTTCCAACACCATTTGTGAACAGAGCTGTCATGTGAAAACTAATATATAGTAAGTGTCTATAAATAAGTCACATTATAGCAGTATATTGCATGATCGAATATCGATACATGAAACTCATAATCGGGCACTCTCACGATGTTTATACTTCACCTCGACACCGCAAGGTACAAGAGGAACATGATGAGATGAGATGAGAGATATTACATGAATCCACATACGGTGAGTACAAAACATGGAACGGCAATATTTTCAAAAAGTCCACAGTAATTAAATATACACCCTGTATAATTCACCTAGAAATCTATGGACGTCCTATAATCCCTGCTTGGAGGTCAGCATGGCCGAATGGATAAAAACGTGCGTTCTCAAACTTCCAGTGTGCTAATGCCGAAGTAAGGGGTTGAAGCCCTACACCGGACAGTCGGACTAAAATGTTGACCTCTTGTCCTTGACTTGGGGACGTAAATTACAAGTACCTCTGAAGTCGTAATGGGTTCGCCTGATGGCGAGGGACAATGTTAATAGGAAAAGCTAATCCACACGCAAAATTCATTCCAGATGTAATGTTTATGGACTACGCTTGAGTTCAAAGCGAATGAGCAAAAAAAAAAAATAAAAACCCTGCTTCTTTCCTTTGCTTCTTTTAACGTGTTTATTTATGAACTGTGATTTGTGGAATTATATGACCGCCAGCCGACCCCGCGTTCGAAACACAGCTGCGGGAGATTTGGCCGAAGACCGCCTTACGTTGGTATTTTGATGAAAATGGTATGGGTGCCGGTCGTTCAGAAAGCAATGGCAAACTACTGAAAGTAACCTTGCTAAGAGATTACAAACAGTTAAAAAACTCTGGCATTGACTGCGGTGTCCTCTAAAGGACAAGCAACTATAGTCTGTTTACTTTTGTCTGTCCCAATATAAAATTTCATATTTCAGTAACCAACTGAAGGAAAATGATGAGATTTAGCATAACTTTATCATTATGTCCACCCAACTTATAAACCCCCTAGTTCAAGGTGGACCAGCGTGCTGAGGAACTGGATGGTCTTGGTTTAACTGGTCGTGAACGTTGGACGTCTGGCGGGCGTGCGGGGCGGCACAAAGTGTATGGACTCCTGCGGGACATCCCCTGCCTCTTCCCTAGCAAGCAGGCAATGCTAGGGTGACCATTTATTTCCTGCAATATCCAAACTTTGCCTAAGGATTTATTTAAACAAGGGAACCGTTGCCGGAGCTACGGAGCACGTGCTCTGCGCTTGACACATCCCTCAGAGGCTAGCGAAGAGAGAGTGAGGAGGAGAAGACGAGGAAATGGCGTGAGAAGACGGCATAGAAATGGGAGGGCAGGCGCCAGGAGAACAAGACTAAACTTGGAGAGACTAGGTTTTAACTATGTAAGAGTGGGATACTGGAATTGTCTCAGTGCCAGACAGAGAGGTCCTGTATTGGAGAGACTAATATATGATTTTGATGTCCTCATGCTCCAGGAGCTAAATACAGACAAATACCATTGCCCTGGGTACGCCAGTTATATAAACCCTACTGGGCAGAAGAGACATGGGCAAGGTCTGCTGGTGAAGGAAGGGGTGAAGCATGTGGTACGTGACTTGAGCCAGTGAAATCACAGTGCAAGAGAGGTCCAGGGTATACAAATGGAGATTGGTGGCTTAAGTTGGAACATCATAAATGTATATTTCACAGTGGACTGTTTTGTCAGAAAGGAACACTGGGACTGGCTTAAGGAACTGGAGGAATTACCAAGTGATAGGCTACTCATATGTGGAGACTTCAATGCAAGGAACAGAGATTGGGACAGTAGTGGAGAAAACCGACAAGGAATTGCCCTTGCGGATGCCTTGGTGGACTCCGATGTGGTCTGCATAAATGATGGTAGGCCGACTAGAATGGCAATGAGGCCTGGCAATGCAGACACAGCTATTGACTTGGCACTTGTCTCCCAGTCATCAGTCCTGATGTAAAGTGGACTGTTTTGAATGACCATGGGAGTGATCACATGCCATGCTCAGTCCTGATCTCTAAACCCAGGAAAGTTAAAGCTGGAAGAGCGCGCAAGACCTTCCGGTATGAGTGGACCGATTTCCTTCTTGGACGCACAAGGGGCATACAACATGACTGTTAAAACTCCTTTTTTGCAGCCCCTATGGTGGACCCCAGAAGTAGACAATGCTTGGAAAGCAAAGAGAGCTGCAGTGAAGCAGCTAAAGAAAGTGCGACAGACACCTCGAAGCTCACGAGAGGAAGTGGACACAGCGGAAAATGTCAAGAAAGACAAGGTGGAGATTTTCAAGCGCTGTGCTGCAGAGGCCAAAAAGGCAAAATGGGAATGCTTCATGAAGGAGATTGGAGGTGATAAAACACTGCGAAAATTCTGGAAACTGCACAGGCAAATGCAGAGAAATGATCGGCCTATGACAGTGGGAACAATTTATAGAGATGATGGTGTGCGCGTGACAACAGACAAAGAGAAAGGGGAGGCGTTTCTCCAGAGATTTTTAGAGCAGACCAATCATATTGATGCGGACGCCAGGGATGCAGTTAGAGAGGAGCTATCTGGCACCACGAAGAATATGCAGTATGAAGACATCATACGGGTTGAAGATGTTAAACACATTTTAAAAAAGGCAAAAGACACGGCACCAGGGCCCGACGGGGTCAGGTATGGCCACATGAAGGGTTTGAGCGATGCAGACCTGGAGGAGATGACCGACTGCTTTAACCAGAGCATTAGGACAGCATCAGTACCGCAGGATTGGGTGCACAGCTATCTCATCCCTCTCCCAAAACTATTCAAGGAGCATTCAAAGCTGAGCGGCTTTAGAATCATCACCCTTCAAAATACATTTGGGAAGGTTCTAGAGAAGATAGTCGCTGTCAAGCTGCAAGAGTTTTTGGAAAGGGGAACGCTTCTTCCAAGAGGCCTGGGGAGTTACAGGCCAGGAAAAGATACCTGGTCAAATGCAGCCACTTTTGGCTTTGACGTTTATGAGGGGTTCCAGAGTAGACAGGAAACGATGGCGTCAGCACTTGATCTCGAGGATGAGTATAATAGAGTTCTATATGATATTTTGATAACCGCACTGATGGAGAAGGGGGTCAATCCCTGGTTGGTGAACTGGATAGCAGCCGTTCTGCATTCTCGTCGGGTTGCTCTCCGTCTGGGTGCATGGACCTCAGAGCAACATATTTTAACCTCGGGACTGCCACAGGGATCTGCAGTCTCACCGGTGCACTTTAACGTGTATACGAGCAAGATTGCAAACCTAGAAGCTCCAGGGGTTGGAAGAATACTAACATTTGCAGATGATATTCTTGCATATAGGCAGGGGAGACATAGGGAACACACAGCCCAGGAGTTACAGGCGACAGTAGATAAAGTGATTGACTGGTGCACAGAAATGAGTGCTGTCATCCACCCGGAAAAGGCAGCTGTTTTGTGATGGTCTCTGGACAACAGGATTGTGAGAGCTGATGTCCCAGGCCTCGCGATAGATGGTAGAAATGTCAGCAGAGAGAACAAACTGAAGTATCTGGGGATAACATTTGACAGGAGCCTATCCTTCAAAGACCATGTGAAGACGGTTGTGACAAGATCTCAAAAGGGACTCAGTGCACTTAAAACTATGGCTGCAATGGACACAGAGCAGAGAATGCTTTTCACACTATACCAGCACTTGATCCTCTCAGTAATTGATTATGGATTAGGACTGCTCACTGTCTCAAAGAGTCAGCTGGTGAAGTTAGAGCGCATACAGAACGAAGCTATGCGGGTCATTCTGGGATGCACTAGAGACACCCCAGTAGTGTGTATGCGTTACATCCTTGGTCTGCCGACTGTTGCTGGTAGGCTCAAGGTGATGCAGGCGAAGGCATACCTCAGAGTAGCTGTTGACCCAGACCACCCACTGCATGAGGCACTGGACGCAGTTAAGGGTCAGTGACTGATAAGAGAGAAATCATGGATGGCTCAGGCGGAGGATACGATCAGACAGGTGTGCCCCTTGGAGAACATTAGGCGTGGAGAGGAGTGGGTCAGAGTGCCAGCGGAGCAGTCAGACTTGTGCAGAGTTATAATCACATTAAGCCGGGAGTGCAGGGAGTGGCCAGCAGGGGCCACGGAAGTGGAAATCCAGCAACTAATTCAGGACAATGCTCACTCGGGTGATGTGATTATCTACACAGATGGTTCGGTGTCAAGAGGTGAGAGAAGTGGCTGGGGGTTCATAGCCAAAGCTAATGGTCGACGTTTGGTGCAGGAGAGCCTGCATATGATACCACAACATCCAGCTTAAGAATGGAGGTGGAGGCAGTCACTGCGGCTCTCCGCTGGATGGAGAATACGACACACACACACACACACGCACACACACACACACACACATCGTGATTGTAACTGACTCAGAAAGCATGCTGACGAGGGTGAGGACGGGCAGGCTTCGTGCGGAGTGGCTTGCTTCGCTTCGGAGGTCACGGGCGACAAGCATCACCTGGATCTTTTCTCCTGGGCATGCCGGTGTGCTGGGAAATGAACAGGCGGACAGATTGGCTGGCTCTGCAGAACTTGGTGGAGTATTGATACATGACAAGGAAGACGTGGTTGCGGCCTTGTGGGAGCACGTTTACACCTCGGAGGAGCAAATGGATTACCATGGTCTGGCAAGAATGAGACAGCGAGGAGTGACGAGGGGATCTGGCCAACGCTCAACGCTCAGAGGAAAGGCGAGACGGACATATAATCAGATTGCTACTGGTACTATTGGTGTTGAAACTCTTCGCTGGCTGCTGAGGATAGGGACGGAGCGCTTATGGGAATGCCCCGAATGCTGTGATGTCGATTCCTGAATCAATCAATCAATCAATCAATCAATCAATCAATGAATCAATCAATGTTCTTGTTCTGGAGATTGTACAGCAGATTTCAAAGTTTGTTTATATGCGGTATATAATTTACGGGTCAGAGATGAAGTGCACATTATTAAATGTATTCTTCACACGGAAACATTAGCGCTGAATAGTTAATTTTCTAGTGGGACAAGGGATTGGTCTATAAAACACGTTTGTTAGCGAGAAATCACTAGTTGTTCACCAAAACATCAAAGAAATGTCGCCGCTTTCCATGATTTAAGTTGCTTTTGGACCTATCAAAGACATATTCCTTGGGTGGGGGTAAATATAAGACAGCAGGAAAAATTTCATAACGATGCAACAGACAGTTTTCAAAATAATTGATCGTGAATGAAGGCATTCATTTCTGGACAGACTATAATTTTAACATGGTCGCCAACGCTATTTGGCATGGCACATGATGATGATGATTTCACACAAGGGCGCCTATCATAAACCAACATTTCACGTGTTTTATTTTTTTCCCCTTCTCCGTGACTGACAGTGTCTTTATCACCTCATCCACTCTTGCCTTCTCGGCTGAAACCGTAAACATCAGCTCTTAAAAGCTCTAGTTTTCTTGTGAACACCAGGGTGTCCCGGACAGGTGACGAACATCACATTGTCCCGCGTGACAGGTGACAACAGCTGACAATAAACACGTGCCGATACAGGGGGACAAAAGGAACACAGCACCTCATGTCCTTCAGCTGTTCACCGGGGATCTTCTCCGTCGTCTTACTTGTTTCAATCAACAAGGGTTTATGAGTGACTTACAGATCGGGCGTCGGCTAACTGGGAACGATTTCAATAAATCAACAGACACGGACAGTGGAAAGGGTTGGCTTTGGGAGGAGGTTTTTATTTTTTTTTGCATATCCTTTACATGACATCGCTGTCAACACCAGCATCTTTCAGCTGTATGTTGATTTCTTGGCAAGATTACGCTCAGTAGTTTGCCATTGCTTTCTGAGCGGCCGGCTCACATACCCCGTAAGTTATCGATACGATTCGAACCACTGCTGATTCTTACCGTCATCACGTTACCGACGAGAGTATACGAGATTACGGAGAAAAGTCATAACCTCTAAGCCACGAAGCCGGCTTGGGAGACGATACTCGCATTAAATGGCAGAATGGATGTTGCGGCAATAAAGCTTTCATTAGCAAATAAAAACAAGATTCTAATGCAGTTAGCTCGAAGTAGATAGGGTACGCCATGAGTCTGCGTGGCAAAATAGTCAAGCCGTCTGCCTCGTGCTCCGAAGCTTGTGGGTTCGATTCCGGGCTACGTCTTTCGGTTCACGCGTGCATTTTTCTCGGAGACCTCCCGGAGGTCGTCGCTGGAGCTACAGAGTTCGTGCTTTGTGCTTTCGCACGCCGTCCTGCGGAAAGAGACCGAGCCATATGGGATAAAACACGGGGCAATGAAGTCGATCCTCTCGACTTTTAAGACTTTAAGACAGGGTACGAAATCAACTGTTATAGTCTGTTTACTTTTGTCTGCCCCAATATAAAGTTCCATATCTCAGTAACCAACTGAGGGAAAATGATGAGATGTAGCAGATAATCTTATCATTATGTTCACCCAACCAAAAAAAATTTTGTTCAGCAGATTTGTCCGGTCTCTCTGGCCAAGGGGTTACAACACTTTCTCCGTAATCCCGTTTATCACGCAGAGTCTCGTAGCGGGCGAGAGCTGGAGGCGGTTCGACCCCCACTGGTGACTTGCGGGATAACTGAGCCGGCCGCTCAGAAAGCAATGGCAAACTACTGAGCGTAATCTTGCCAAGAAATCAACAGACAGCTAAAAGATGCTGCTGTTGACAGCGATGTCCTGTATAAGGATATGCGGGGGAAAAAATAAGATTGTGTACAGCAGATTTCAAAGTTTGTTTATATGCGGTATATAATTTACGGGTTAGAGATGAAGTGCACATTATTAAATGTAGTACGTCTTCACACGGAAACATTAGCGTTGAATTGTTAATTCATGGGATTGGCCTTATGACAAGAGCCTCGCGTAGTGAAACGGGGCATTACTGTAAAACAAGTTTGTTAGCGAGAAATCACTAGTTTTTCACCAAAACACCAAAGAAATGTCGCCACTTTCGATGATTTAAGTTTCTTTTGGACCTATCGAAGACATATTCCTTGGTTGGGGATAAATATAAGACAGCAGGAGAAATTTTATAAGGATACAACAGACAGTTTTCAAAATAATTGATCGTGAATGAAGGCATTCATTTCTGGACAGACTATAGTATGTTGTGGCGTATAGATAGAAGCAACAGAGATGTGGTGCATGAGACGAATGTTGCGAATTCATGGGACTGCCAGAGTAACTAAAAATTATTGCCTGAAAGAGGTTAATGAAACTAGTGTGCTTCAAATATGATGAGAAGAGAGATATTGGAGAATATCGTGACAGCTGGAAAGATCGAGGGGAAGAGAGGCAGAGGCAGACATAGAGAATGATGCTGGATGGATTGAGACGGTGGCACGGAGGGATACCTTCAGCAGAGTTGATCCAGGAAACAGATCTGCGGAGAGCCATGAACGCCTACGCCAGCTGGCAGGGCACTTGCTGATGATGATGAGGTGTATAGAGGCCAGCATGTCTGAAAGGTTAAGAGCATTAACTCTGAACTTTCCGTCCATTGATGGCGGAGTAGTAGCTTCATTCCTACACCGGCCATTAATGTTAATTAACTGTTGACTTCTCGTCCAGAAAGCTATGGCCAACTAATGTGCCATGCCGTAAACATGGGCGGTCATGTTTCGCTGTCTTGTACGATTACTGCAGATTATTTTATGTAACATTGTTTAGACAATGAAACTGGGGTTGATTGCAACGTCTTGCAAAGGTTTCTGTGTAGAATACAAAGAAGCATATGGACGGCTAGGATACAGCATTATCCACGGACTGCATGAGGCCAACTGACAAGGACAGATGAATGGCCTGCCTGTGCCACTCCAAGGACAACACACACACACACACACACACACACACACACACACACACACACACACACACCACGACGCTTAACGGCAACAGTGGAAGATGATGATGATGAAGCATAAACGAAGACGTTGACGTGATCGGATAGATAAGAGCGCCCGCTCTTCAAATATGGTGCGCTAATGGCGAGATAGGAGGTTCAACCCCTACGCCGGAATTACAGACGGAGAGATACAGACCCACCGAGTGCCGATGTGCCTACACATTATGGGTGTAGCACTATGTGCTCCTTAAGAGGCTTTTACTTTTAGTTGTTACAAACGAACCTTGCCACTGTATTACTGTAGCCCACTGTAGTTGTTACAAACGAACATTGCCACTGTGTTACTGGAGCCCACTGTAATTGTTACAAACGAACATTGCCACTGTGTTACTGTAGCCCACTGTAGTTGTTACAAACGAACATTGCCACTGTGTTACTGGAGCCCACTGTAGTTGTTACAAACGAACATTGCCACTGTGTTACTGGAGCCCACTGTAGTTGTTACAAACGAACCTTGCCACTGTGTTACTGTAGCCCACTGTAGTTGTTACAAACGAACATTGCCACTGTGTTACTGTAGCCCACTGTAGTTGTTACAAACGAACATTGCCACTGTGTTACTGGAGCCCACTGTAGCTGTTACAAACGAACATTGCCACTGTGTTACTGTAGCCCACTGGGAAAGGCAAGACTAGTAAACATACCATGCAGATCATAAGAGACGACGAAGGAAGATTGGTGTGGGTCTGACTACATCATCCTATAAAAACACGACAGCTGCAACATCGAATTAATAATGAACAAGTCTCCTAAGGGCTTAACGCCAGTTGCTAGAAGGCAATTGCTATATAGGGGAGGAGGGGAGGAGGAGGAGGAAGCAGATAAAGACTACGACGACGACGAAGAAGAAGAGGAACTGCGACAACTGTAAAGAAGAAGAAGAAGAAGAAGAAGAAGAAGAAGAAGAAGAAGAAGAAGAAGAAGAAGAAGAAGAAGAAGAAGAAGAACGAACGAACAAACGAACGAACGAACGAACGTACAAACGAACGAACGAACGAAGGAACGAAGCACACGACTTCGGCTCAAGCGTGTCCGACTCCAGCTGACCTCAACCCGGGATCTGTTCAATCTGTCAAACTGTCCCCTGGCTATCAATTTTTCTAGGTGACCTTATTTGCCTTGTTAAAGGGCAACAACTTTTGTACAAAGTATCATCTGGCCTCGAAAACCGAAGAAAAGGGAAAAAAGAACTCCGACTAGCCACAACACTCATAATGAACATGTTTGGCTACGGCCATCCAGTGGCCATTGCCCTAGTTCTACTGACCCCCGCGGACAACAACGGGACTTGACAGTATCAAAACTACATGATTACCACTCTTATTGTTCTCTCCCCTTAACGCCTCCAAAACAAATGGCTGACCATCCACCCCAGGACAGCGGCTCGTGGCCAGGACTTGAGGTCTCGCGTCTCGTCTTTGTTCTTATTTTTGGGGTGCTTCTTTTATTTCATTATTTAAAAACAAGTTAGGTGGGATCGTCTTCTCGGCCGGCATCAGATTTCACTCAGGTGTGGTCAGTGCTGTCCTGTTTAGAAACAAGAGTACATGGGCTTCTGAACAAGGGTACTATTCGGCAGACACCTTGTAACCACCAGGCTTATGGTTGTAAATTTAGGTCACTTGGGTTTCGGACTTTCAGCAGCTGCTTTTCTTTTCAGGCATACTGGTGGCATAGTTGGTAGAGCACTGGTTTATTATAATGGCGGGATGGGTTTAATTCTTAGTAGAGGGTATTTAAAAAAAAAAAAAAATGTCTATTGCATCCGCATCAAGGATGGACCCATGTTTGTAAAATTGGGATCAGAACTATCATGAAATTGAAATAACGGCAACGAGAAGATCAAAGTCATGTCATGATATGTTATCTTATATTATGTTCTGTTCTGTTTTATCATGTAATATTATGATGGTTAACATAACCGCAAATTGGGCATTTCCCATGAGTGCTTAATCCTCCAGTGCAGCAGCCATTCCAGCATGTCTTTACTCTCTGTTCCCATGAGGGATTGGTTGTCATATCTCCTCTCTTACTTGTCTGTCCAAACAGTAACTAGGCTACCTATATACTTACACCATGTACGCAATGGCTTACCTATCTAATTACCTACCTACCTACATTATGTCAGGTCTTAGTCAGATATGACTGAGCTACCGTATAACAGTAGACGGTACTACCTGATTTCTGTTAGCGCCGAACGTTGGGCGCCGCTTACCAAACCTGACACCCCACATTGTGCCAACGGCTTCGGGCGGAAGAGCGCAATTGGGAGGGTACAAGCCTTACCCTGGTGCGAGGAAATGCAACCTAAAGGCAAAATGTCATGGCAGGGCAGACAAGGACCTAAGCCTTGGTTGGCACCTGGTCTAGGTTCGAAGCTCCGACAGGCGGGCGGTTAGAGCATTGCTTTGCTGACCCAGCAGCTTCTACAGCTTCCCTTGTTCCAGATGTATAGGTGTTACCTTTACTCTGGAGTGAACTAGGCAGGCCGAGAGAGGGATCATGCTGCGGGGGCAACACATTATCTCTATATTTTAGCCCAGGCTTTGTGCTATGGAGATTGATTTCAATAGAGGTTGGGGTGGGCAAGACACACTCACTCTACAGATCCACCAGCTAATAGAGCTATGCTGGCGAGAAGGACAAGTCCCACAGGATTTCAAAGATTCAAGCATCATAACACTGTGCAAGAACAAGGGCGATCGGAGCGACTGCAACAACTATATGGGTATCTCACTTCTGTGTATTGTTGGAAAAGTATTTGCTTGAATTGTTCTGCGCAGACTTCAAGTCCCAGGAGATCAAGTCTACCCGAATCACAGTGTGGCTTTCGACAGAAGCGGTCTACCATTGATATGATATTCTCATTGCGACAAATGCAAGAAAAATGCCGTAAACAGAATCAACCAGTGTTTATTGCCCTCATTGACCTCACAAAGGCATTTGATTTGGTCAGTCGTGAGGGTCTGTTCAAGGCACTAAAGAATATTGGCTGCCCACCAACTCTTCTGTCCATTGTGGAATCGTTCCACGCAGGCATGAACTGTATAATCAAGTTTGATGGTGCAACTTCTGAAGAGTTTGAAATCAAGAGTGGAGTTAAGCAAGGTTGTGTACCAGCTCCCAACCTGTTTGGAATATACTTTTCACTTCTACTGAAATATGCCTTTCGTGATCAGGATGGTGGTATATACATTCACTCACGCTCAGATGGCGGCCTCTACAATGCTCAGAGATTGAAGGCCAAGACCAAAATTAGGAGGGTACTGATCAGAGAGTTGCTTTTTGCAGATGATGCTGCAGTTACGACCCACTCTGAGGAAGAATTGCAATGTCTACTATCTGCATTCTCCAATGCTTGTTCTGAATTTGGATTAACAATTAGCAAAAGGAAGACATAGATTATGTCACAAAGTGCACATGGAGTACCATCAATCTTTATTGACGACGCCGAACTAGAGATGGTAGAACATTTTACATATCTAGGATCAGTGGTAAATAGCAAATTATCCCTAGATCAGGAAATCAACATCCGTATTGGTAAGGCAGCAACAACAATGAACAGGTTAAGAAAAAGAGTCTGGGAGAACAGGAAGCTTACTGCCAAAACAAAAGTCTTTGTCTATCAAGCCTGTGTCCTTAGTACTCTTCTTTATGGCAGTGAAGCCTGGTAAAATTACTCACACCAAGAGAAACGCTTAAACAGCTTTCATATGCGGTGTCTGCGAAGAATTCTTGGTATTAAGTGGCAAGACAAAATCACAAATACTGAAGTATTGGAAAGATCAGGTTGTGTGACGGTTTATTCTATGCTCAGTCTTCGTAGACTTAGATGGATATGACTTCTTAGGAGGATGGATGATGGTAGTATACCAAAGGACATCTTTGTTGGTTAATTACAGATGGGTAAGAGTTCTCGGGGTCGGCCTCTACTACGATACAAAGATGTGTGTAAGCGGGACATGATTGATACAGGCATTGATAATGCACATTGGGAGCAAGTCGCAGCTAAACGTGTTGCATGGAGGGCAAACATCAGAAATGGAATAAAGACAAAGAAGAAAATTATTGCAGATAAGTCACACACCGAGCGTGTGAGTCGTAAGATGGTGCATGATGGTGGAAATGACCACGTGTTCACATGCACCAACTGTGAACGAACATTTACAGCGCGAATTGGCCTTATCAGTCACATTCGCTACCGTCATGGGTGAAAGTTATTATGCCTTTTTGAAGCACAAACTATCGTCTGTCAAGACAGCAAGGTGCCAATGACCTACCTACCTACCGACCGAACGACAGACCTACCTACCTATCTGCCTAAATGTCTACTTACCTACTTACGTTCCTGTCTATCTATCTATTTGCCTGTCTGTTTTGTTTTGTTTTTGTTTTTTGTTTTTTTTTAGCATATCCTTTACAGGACTTAGCTGTCAACACCAGCATCTTTCAGCTGTATGTTGATCTCTTGGCAAGATTACGCTCAGTAGTTTGCCATTGCTTTCTGAGCGGCCGGCTCAGTATCCCGCAAGTCACGAGCGGGGGTCGAACCGCCTCAGCTCTAGCTCCGCTACGAGACTCTGCGTGATAAACGGGATTACAGAGAGAAAGTGTTGTAACCCCACAGCCAGAGAGACCGGCGCCTGTCTGTTTACCTATCGAATTACCCACTTGGATTGCCTTGAGTTCATTTGAGCCAAGAACCTGTATCACAGCACTCGGGATATTCCTACACTCGCTCCGTCTTCATATTCAACAGCCAGCTAAGAGTCCTAATACTAATAGTGCCAGATGCAATTTGATTATGTGTCCCCCCTCTCCCCCCCCCCCTTCCCCCGATCTTTCATCAGAAAAACACGACTTCAAAGGGCCATAACCACATTTCCTGGACCATGCACAAGCAGCCCATCCAGCGGTGCAAGCCCAACCTTTCAGGCCATGTGCTCGTTCCCCAAGACATCCGTATGTGTTGGAATAAAAGATGCAACTGATGCTCCCTATCTGTGTTTTAGCATTGCAGCATGCACGTAGCATGCCTGTCTTACCCTTCTCACCGTTCACTGTACGTCCGTTACAATTACCACATGCTTTTTGTTCTTCAGTTAGTGGAAGGCGGCAGTCACTGCCTCCATCTCCACTCTCAGACTAGATGTGGTATCATACATCAGGCTCTCCTACTCTAAACACCGTTCTTTAACCTTGCACCCAACTGCTTACCCACCTACATGCCCAACTATATGTCTGTCTATGAGCCTATCTATCTATACATCTTTCCATCTCTACCTGATTGTTTGTGTTGGCATTCTGGCAGCGCCATTATGCATAGTTTACCTTTGCGGGCTGTTGGTTTGTTGAGACTTCTGTATGTTCCACTTTTCACATTGGGCAGTGAGGAGCATTTTATATGATACTCGCTGGCACAGGAACGGAGCAAGATGGGGCGACCCGTTTCCGTGAAGTTGGAACCTCTACTAACTAACTAGCCTGATTGTCTGCCTACCTGTCTACCTATCTGCCTACCTACCCGCTGGATGTCCACCCGGTTTGTCTCTCTGCTCCTAGAGCTCATTAAGACAGTGATAAAAACCTTCACAGTGGCAATTCAAACTACCCTTTACATTCACACCAACCTTCACAACACCCACCAGGAACACCCCCTCCCCCCTTTTTTTATTTCTTAAACCAGCACCGATTTCTCCCCCTCTGGCTCTATCTATAAAAATCCCACCCCCCCCCCCCCCCTGTTCATCCACACTCCACCCGCATATACAGCAGGCTGTATGTAATTTGTGCCAACTCGAGAATATAAAAGACAAGAAAGGCCCCAATCAACGAATCTTATATGATAGAAGGCAGCGATGCTTTTAGACCGAAGCACAAAGAACACCCGATGCAAACTCCGCGCACGAAGCTGCACCAACGATAAATACTCGCCCCTTGACTAAGCGATTCTTTACAAGGGAATACATTATTCTTCTCTAAAGGTTCTTTTCTGTATTATTTTCTCTTTTAGGCCAAGAAGACATGTTGCTGTTGCTGCGATGTGTTCTTGTATACGACGGGTCGTATTTGGCTCGTGCGCTTGTCGCGTGCCTGTACACCAGGGCATAATAGAGCAGACGGCAGCGGACAGGGTACCCGAGACAGGTGCATCCAGTTGGCGCGCGTCCCGATTTGACCGACTTACTTGTATGAAAGTTCCTGACATAATACAATCCTCATATAAAATTGCTTTTTAAGTGACGTGTAGTGTTTCGCTGGGTTGTTATTTTCTGTGACCGGCGATTTCCCTCCCTGCTGTGTTGTTGGTATTCCTGGTAGTTGATGGATGTTGGTTAGTTCTGGTGTTTGTGTTTATGTTGTTGCTTGACTGTCGAGTTGATTCTTGTTCTGATTTATGTTGTTGCTTGACTGTCGAGTTGATTCTTGTTCTGATATATGTTGTTGCTTGACTGTCGAGTTGATTCTTGTTCTGATATATGTTGTTGCTTGACTGTCGAGTTGATTCTTGTTCTGATTTATGTTGATGGCTGACTGTCGAGTTGATTCTTGTTCTGATATATGTTGTTGCTTGACTGTCGAGTTGATTCTTGTTCTGATTTATGTTGTTGCTTGACTGTCGAGTTGATTCTTGTTCTGGTTTATGTTGTTGCTTGACTGTCGAGTTGATTCTTGTTCTGGTTTATGTTGTTGCTTGACTGTCGAGTTGATTCTTGTTCTGATATATGTTGTTGCTTGAGTGTCGAGTTGATTCTTGTTCTGATTTATGTTGTTAGCTGACTGTCGAGTCGATTCTTGTTCTGATTTATGTTGTTGGCTGACTGTCGAGTTGTTTCTAGGCGTGGTATATATTGTTAGTTGATAACAGATTTGTTTCTAGTTCTGGTATATGTCGGTGGTTGATTGACCACTTGTTTCTATGTGCCCTATGTGTTGGGGTTGACTGTCTAGTTGTTTCTAGTTCTGATATATATTCTTGTTTGACTGTTAAGTTATTTCTAGTTCTGATGTATGTTGTTGTTTGACTGTTAAGTTGTTTACAGGCATGGTGTATGTGTATAGGTTGGTGGGTGACTGCCGATTGGTCATTAGTTTTGATATATGTTGCTGTTTATCTGTTAAATTGTTACTATATGTGGTTTCTGTCGATCAATCTTCGTTGAGTGGTGAGATGCCATGGTTCCTACAACTCAAGAGTCAACCACCAACATTTACCAGAACTAGCAACAACTTAACAGTCAACCACCAACATTTACCAGAACTAGCAACAACTTAACAGTCAACAAACAACATTTACCAGAACTAGCAACAACTCAACAGTGCGGGGAAAAGAGTGTTAACGTGCTATACAGAACCTATACTGTTATATGTATTTGAAACACAGGCAATAGCCAGACAAGCTGAGAAACATATGATGGCGGTGGAGAGATGGTTTCTGGAGCACATGCAAAGAATGCCACGGACGGACAGAAAAACGAATGAGGCAGTCCTTCAAGAAACAAACGACAACTGTAAAGTGAGCAGAGGATGTAGATATTGGCAGTCACGACACGATGTGAGGAGAAATACACTGAGTGACATGTGACAAGCTTGATGGGAACAGATCAAGAGGAAGACAAATTAAAAATCAGTATGTCTTGGTCACGAGGAACAATCGAGCAAGATCACAGACCTGATGATATGAGACCCCGGTGATCTTGTGAGGTAGTGAACAACACAAGTTATTCCAACACAGGCTCAAGGTCATACAGGCGGGGGACATGAGGTATTTCTTGAACATAGGAATCGGTAAAGTTATTTTAGAAGTCACAAAATTTGCTGGAAGATGTCTTGTAGAGATTAGAATCAGAACCGTCATAGGGAAGGTATGCTTCGGCATGGCACACACTGATGATGATGATGATGATGATGATGATGATGATGATGATGATGATGATGATGATGATGATGATCCACTTCTGTGTGTACTTTCTCCGAGGCCATGTTGCTAACACATAAAAAGTGTTTCTAGAGAAGTTGAAACGATGTGAGGGTTAGACATGGGAGACAGAACATTATCAATCTCAGATGTGTCGATGTTACAGGCCGGCTAGTAGACAGCCCACAGAGATGTGTCGATGCTTCAGGCTGGCTAGTAGACAGCCCACAGATATGTGTCGATGCTACAGGCCGGATAGTAGACAGCTCATAGAGATATGTCGATGTTACAGGCCGGCTAGTAGACAGCCCACAGAGATGTGTCGATGCTACAGGCCCGCTAGTAGACAGCCCACAGAAATGTGTCGATGCTACAGGCTAGCTGTAAGACAGCCCACAGGAGATGTGTCGATGCTACAGGCTAGCTGTAAGACAGCCCACAGAGATGTGTCGATGCTACAGGCTAGCTGTAAGACAGCCCACAGGAGATGTGTCGATGCTACAGGCTAGCTGTAAGACAGCCCACAGAGATGTGTCGATGCTACAGGCTAGCTGTAAGACAGCCCACAGAGATGTGTCGATGCTACAGGCCGGCTAGTAGACAGCCCACAGAGATGTGTCGATGCTACAGGCTAGCTGTAAGACAGCCCACAGGAGATGTGTCGATGCTACAGGCTAGCTGTAAGACAGCCCACAGAGATGTGTCGATGCTACAGGCTAGCTGTAAGACAGCCCACAGGAGATGTGTCGATGCTACAGGCTAGCTGTAAGACAGCCCACAGGAGATGTGTCGATGCTACAGGCTAGCTGTAAGACAGCCCACAGAGATGTGTCGATGCTACAGGCTAGCTGTAAGACAGCCCACAGAGATGTGTCGATGCTACAGGCTAGCTGTAAGACAGCCCACAGAGATGTGTCGATGCTACAGGCTAGCTGTTAGACAGCCCACAGAGATGTGTCGATGCTACAGGCCGGCTAGTAGACAGCCCACAGAGATGTGTTGATGCTACAGGCTAGCTGTAAGACAGCCCACAGGAGACGTGTCGATGCTACAGGCTAGCTGTAAGACAGCCCACAGAGATGTGTCGATGCTACAGGCTAGCTGTAAGACAGCCCACAGGAGATGTGTCGATGCTACAGGCTAGCTGTAAGACAGCCCACAGGAGATGTGTCTATGTTACAGGCTGGCTAGAAGACAGCCCACAGGAGATGTGTCTATGTTACAGGCTGGCTAGAAGTCAGCCCACAGGAGATGTGTCGATGTTACAGGCTGGCTGTAAGACAGCCCACAGAGATGTGTCGATGCTACAGGCTAACTGTAAGACAGCCCACAGGAGATGTGTCTATGTTACAGGCTGGCTGTAAGACAGCCCACAGGAGATGTGTCTATGTTACAGGCTGGCTAGAAGACAGTCCACAGGAGATGTGTCGATGTTACAGGCTGGCTGTAAGACAGCCCACAGGAGATGTGTCTATGTTACAGGCTGGCTGTAAGACAGCCCACAGGAGATGTGTCGATGTTACAGGCTGGCTGTAAGACAGCCCACAGGAGATGTGTCGATGTTACAGGCTTGCTGTAAGACAGCCCACAGGAGATGTGTCTATGTTACAGGCTGGCTGTAAGACAGCCCACAGGAGATGTATTGACTTACCTTACACGACATGATATGTGTCGACTTACCTTACAATACATTGTCGACTTATCTTACAGGGCATGTGTCGACTTACCTTACAGTGCATGTGTCGACTTACCTTACAGTGCATGTGTCGACTTATCTTACAGTACATGTGTTGACTTATATTACAGGGCATATGTCGACGTATCTTACAGAACATGTGTCGACTTGCCTTACAGTGTGCATGTGTCGACTTACCTTAGAGGAAATGTGTCGACTTACCATACAGGAGATGTGTCGACTCACCTTACAGGACATATATCGACTTATCTTACAGTACATGTGTCGACTTATCTTACATTCTAATGGGCTTACTGACAAACACACACCGACATACAATGCACATGCACACTCACACACACACACACACACACACACACACACACACACACACACACACACACACACACACACACACAGAGGCAGGCGCATACAAGTAGACATAGACAGAAAATTGAAAAAAAAAGAACAGACAGACAGACAGACAGACAGACAGACAGACAGACACACAGACAGACAGGCCACCACGTAATTAGTAACAGGGAATTGAACACCACGCAACTGCCGGAACTGTGTGTATCACCGCTGTGCCAAAGGCCGTGCCGAACAAAATATTCACAATTATAACAGGTATAATCTGACAGCAAACACAATTACACATGGGGACACCAGTAATCGGGCCTCTAATACATCAGTTCAGAGATATTCAGACTTCGGCACTTGGAGGGAGAGGAACTCCCACCCTTAGTTGTGCGGACGCCATTAATTGCAGAAAACTGCCATGGCTACGTCCTCATCACAAGACTTAGTCACATGATCCCCCAACCAGACCACGTGATACGCAAATTCGGACATGTGATACGTAAAAGCCATCCCCGCCAATTTGCGTCGAGGCTTGGGTTTCCCAGACAAGCAGCTGACCGAGGGTGTACGCGAGGGCTGTAAGACGTGCACTCATTGGCAGCCTATTGTTTCCATTACGACTTGAACCATGCTCCGCAGGGTTCTGTTTGTTTGTTCATCAGTACCTGCAAGACTGTCCTGTAGGCTTGATTACAGCGGGTGGTATTCTACTTCTTGTTTCACCCTTTAACCCCCATTGGGGGGGGGGGGGGGCAGGGACCTTCAACCAACACACTACACAAGTCTTTCGTTAGCTCATTTCCTCTGCGTATTATTCATTCACTCTAATTCTCTTGTCCATGTGTTCGTTGTGGTCTTCCTCTGTTTTGCGTGCCCTGTGATTTCCAGATAAAGGATGTTTTAGATATTAGTTAGTCAGTTAGTAGCGGCTCCAACTTCACGGTAAAGGGTCGCCCCATAATGCCCCGTTCCTGTGTCAGTAAATATCGCACAAAATGCTTCTCGCTGGCCCAAATGAAAAGTGGAACAGACAGGAGTCTCTACAAACCAACAGCCCGCACAGGTATATTATGAATAATGCCACTGCCAGAATGCAACACAAAAGTCCGCCATGAAAAATACAGTTCATTGTCGATGGCAGAGGCGGTCACTATAAAACTAGCAGCCACACACTACTGCATAAGGCAAACGCATTTAGTTCAACGAATGGCCGGCTGCCATATTTCTGAACATGCAGTTCACGCTACAAACAACCACGGACAGATGTAAATTCACTCCACACGAAATTCACATCTCACGGTGTAGCTCCGCGCACTCAACTCAGTATCAGGGCGACAGAACCATACACTACCATTCTAACAGAGGAAAATGTGTAAGCAAACTGTAGCCACAAGGATAAAGACCCCAGAGGCCTCAATAGCCCAACCGCCTATTCTCCATATTGTAGCGGAAGTCCATATCATATTTTCTAGTGATACTAAGAACAGATGTTGTCAACGTGTGTCAAATCCAGCACCATCGTGTTGTCCTCAGTTATTGATTCACTGGTAACTGTTTGCCATATCTGTGGCGAAGGAGTTACAGATGCAATTCGTAATCCGGCATACTGCGTTCGAATCACAGCTGTGGGCGAATGAGCAGAATGCCTTATGTTCGTTTTAGTACAATAGTATGAGTGCCAGTCGCTCAAAAAAAAACAAAAAAACACACACACACACACACACACACAAAAACAATAGCAAACTACTGAACGTAAACTTGCCAAGAAATCACACAAAGCCAGAAAATGATGGGGTTGACTGCAACGTCCTGTTAATGTTACGGACATGTAACTAACTTTGTTATTTTAAATCAACGTGCAGATCTTCTAGCACAGTGGTTCTTAATCGGTGGGGGATTTCCTTCCCCTCCCCCTCCTCCCAGGGGGGAATTTTAGGATTTCCCTGGGGGGGGGGGGAATTAAGATTACTTCGCAGTCACGTTAATACAAGAACCCGTTACTTGATATTGTCTTTCCCCCATACTTTACGGTCCTGTACTTCTCGCCCTTCTGAAATTCGTTTTATAACGTAAGTAGACCTGCAAATCACATTTTATGTAGGCGTCTAGACTTGTTCTAGTAAGTGTTATTAACTTTAGCTTCCATTTTTACGTATACCGTGTAGGGGTGGGGGGGGGGGGGTTTATAGGGAGGAGATACGAAAGGAAGGGGGAGGGGGTGACATTCTAACATATGGTGAAGGGGTGCATGGGCCAAAAAAGTTGAGAACCGCATGTCAATTTCTTGGAGTCTTCGTGGGGAAGTTGTCAAACCGTTTGACTCGGACTCAGAAGGTTGTGGGTTCGATTCCGGGCCGCGTCCTTCGGTTCACGAGTTACATTTTTCGGAAACTCCTGTGGGTCATGGCTAGAGCTACGGAGTTCGAGCTTTGTGCGACGCTTTCCGTGCTGCGGAAAGAGACCGAGCCATATGGGAAAAACCCGGCGTAATGAAGTCGACCCTGTCGACTGTTAAGCGAATTGTTTATGTCAATTCCTTGTCTTTCTTTATATGTTTTTGGTTCGCTTTCATTGAACTCAGGCGTAGTCCATACACGGGCTACTACTTCTAGTTCCCTGGACCGATTCTTTAGTTTGGATTAGCTTTCCCTATTACCAGCGTCCTATCAGGCGAACCCACTCCGCCTTCAGAGGTACTTGTAATTTATGTCCTCAATTCAGGGACGAGAAGTCAACATTTTAGTATAACTTACCAGTGTAGGGGTTGAACCCGATACCTGAATGGTAGTATTTTACTTTTTCTTGTTTAACGATATTCTAAGAACTTTAATAACATGTACGTTCAAAAGCCCCAATCGTCTTCTTTAACGATTACAATAAGATGTATAATAAAGTTAGTTGCATATCCTTCACAGGACCTCGTAGTCAATCCCCATCATTTTTGTTGCTTGTGATTTCCAGGCAAGTTTACGCTCAGTAATTTGCCATTGTTTTACAGGCGTGTCAAACTCAATCGCTCAGCGGGCCAAAACTCAAATCACAAGGTAAGGTTGTGGGCCGGACAGGATAAACATTTGATAAGACGAAAATTAAACTTAAAAAAAACAATAACCATTAATATGATATCTGTTTCAGTTGACGGTTTGTGTTACAATGCTCATTACATCTTCCATGTTGAGGACTTCACCGCACAGCCATCCTTGGTGTATGATGCAGTGATATGCTATCTATTCACCAGTACAGTTCTTCTGCATCTTTAACCGCATCCTTCCAACTAGTCCACTTTTTTCGCCACACATCTCCGGTGCTCCATCTGTTGTCAGTCCAACGAGTTTGTCCCAAGGCAGATTCATGTTGGTTAAACTTTGACATACGTTGTCAAAAATGTCTTTTCCTGTCGTTGTCCCGTGCATGGATTTCATGTCCAATATTTCTTCTGTAACATTCAAAATGGAGTCCACTCCACGGATGATGATGGCGAGCTGTTCAGTGTCAGTCGTGTCATTACTTTCATCGACAGCAAGGGAGAATGCAACAAAGTCTTTGCCTTTTTCGATCAGCTGTGTTTTCACATCAGTGGCCATCTCACAAACCCGATCAACAACCGTACTTCTGCTAAGGCTTACCTTTGCAAACATCTGCTTTTGGTCTGAACACAAGACGTCACACACTTTCATCATGCAGCGCTTCAGAAACTCTCCTTCTGTAAATGGTCGGTCTGATTTTCGATCTCCTCTGACACAATAAAACTTACTTTGACTGCAGCATCAGTTTGCGATTTTGCTTTGGTAAAAAAAACAAAAAACATCTGCTGTGATGTTAGATGCCTCTTCAATTCTTCAAATGTGGGGGATGTGTATATGGGTGGAGGATATGTGTATGGGACGGATGCGGGGGATGTGTGTTTATGTGGGTGGAGATGTGTGGATGGTTTGAGGAAGTATGTGTGGGTGGCGGGGTTGTGTGGGTAGGCGATTGTGTTGGGTGGATTGGGGATGCAAGGGCGGGTGGGGAGAAGTGTATCGTGTGTGGGTGTGAGATATGTGTGCGGTGTGTTGGTGCGGGATGTGTGGGTGGAGGGTATGTTTGTGGTGGTATGGTTGAGGATATGTGTGTGGGTGGAGGATAGTGAGTGGTGTGGGGGATGTGTGTGATGGGTGCGGGGAATGTGTGTATGGGTTGGGTATATGTGGGGGTGAGTAGGGTATGTGTGGTGGTTGGGGGAAGTATGTGGGGGTGTGTGAGTGGGAGATGTGTGCGTGGATGGGGAATGAGTGGGTGAGGGTGTGTGAGTGGCTTAGGGATGTGTAGGTGGATGAAGGAGTTGTATGTGTCGGGGTGGGATGTGTGAGTGGGTGGAGGATGTGTGTTGGTAGGGGTATTGTGATCGAGAGATGTTTGGTTGGGGGTGGGTGGGTAGGTAGGGGTGTGGGTGCGTAATGGAGGATGTATGCGTGAGTGAGTGTGTGTTGGTGGACGGGTAGGGAATGCGTGTGTGGGTGGGGAGAGGTATGTGGTGTCTTGGTTGGGGATATTGTGTGGGTGAGGTATGTGTGTGTTTTGTGATGTGTGAGTGGGGGTATGTGGGGTGGATGGGTAAGTGTATATGTGTGGGTGGGAATATTGTGTTGTATCTGGGTGGGGGATATGTGTGTGGTGTGTAAGTAGGGATGTGTTGGTGAGGGATATGTGTGTGTGTTAGGTGCGTGGGTTGGGAATATTGCGTGGTAGGGGGTGTATGTGGTGTGCGGGTTGGGGATTGTGTGGTGGGGGATTGGGTTAAGACATGTGTGGGTGGGTGGAAGTTGTATGTGTGGGTGGTGGGGTGTGTGTGAGTGGTTTGGGGATGTATGGGTGGTTAGGGAGATGTGTGTGGGGGGGGGGGGGAGGGACATGTCAGTTGGTGGGGATGTGTGTGTATGGTTTGAGGATGTGTGAGTGGATGTGCGATGTGTGGGTTGGTGGGGTATTGTGTGCGTGGGGGGGGGGGGGAATATGTGGTCGATGGAGATGTGGCTGGGGGATGGGTGGTTTGAGGTGTGGGTGGGGAGATGATGTGTGGGTTAGGATGTGGATGGGCGTTGGATGTGTGGGTTAGTGGGGGAATGTTTGTGGGTGGCGAGTGTGTTTTGGTTGGGGGATCAGGTGAGGGCAGTGTGTGTGTGGGTGGGGGATGTGAGCGAGGGGGATGGGTCGGTTGGTGGGGTATGTATGTGTCCCTGGTGTGCGTGTGTGTGGGTAGGTGGGGGTGTGTGTGTGGGTGGGGTGATGTATGGATAAGTGGGAGATGGGCCTCATAACATGGTAATAAGCCTTGTTTATGTTTACAACATTCATTTCACAATGTTTATTTTTCTTCCTATGTAAATGTATAATGCTCTTGATGAATGAAAGACGAGTGATTGGAAGGGCCGAATGTAAGACGGGCCTGCGCGCCCAATTTGTGACCCTAATAAAGTTGATTTGATTTGATTTGATTTGATTTCTACATTCTGTAGCTTCTGCTCTGCATTCAGGCTGTTTAACTTATCTTGATGTTTAGTCTCGTAGTGCCGTCTCAGATTATATTTTTTTATCACAACCACATAATCTCCACAAATTAGACACACAGGTTTACCGCCAATATCAGTAAACATTTATTCAGCCTCCCAGCGGCTTTGAAAGGCTCTGTTTTCAGAATCAACTTTTCTCTTGTCCATTTTAAAGGCTAGCTTTGATTTTAAAAGATTTTGCATCTACCAACAGACGCTTGATTGATATCAGGGTAGCCGTAGCGGGAAAAGGTGATGTAATATCTGGACATTACACCACTTTCATTTTTTATGCGCCAATCCAAAACGAGCATCAGAACGTTGCTAGGTAACTATAACGACGAACACTAACTCATTACACAATTTTTATTTTCGCTTATTCTGATCGAAGCGAGAAGGCTCTCATGTAGCTTATCCATTCGGAAGGCTGCTAATTAGGGAATTTGATTTGCACTTTATATCGTGACCATAAAAAAATATTTTTGCCTAAAATTCTCTCTTAGGCCGAATATATTTGTACGTCGGTTGAGATCTCTCGGGCCTGATATGATTGTACGGCGGGTGGATGTGGCCCGCGGGCCTTGAGTTTGACAAATGTGTTTTAGAACGACCAACACTCAAAAAAAATTAAGTGAAAACCAACGCAAGGCGATCTACCTCCTAATCTCTCGACGTTGTGCTTCGAACGCGGTATGCGGGATTACGAATTACGCCAGAAACCCCTTCGCTACATTGATAAACACTCTCTTTGGACAACAATCACTTTCACAATAATATCCCGTGAGGGTGAAACCGTGGTCAGTCGTTATTTGTGGCTGATTAAGTCGCAGGGAGGAGCGGCTGGCCGAGTGGCTAGAATGCCGGATACTTCTTCCGGAGACCCGGATTCGAATTCTCGGTAAGGTGTGGATTTATTAATTTTTTTTTTTTGGTCGCTGGCAAAAAACAAACAAACACTAAAACTGCACAGTTCGAGACCATCGCACTAGCCAGGTGGCCTTAATTCCTCAGGCTCAAAGCAACCCTCCCCCTCCCCCAGCCTTACACCGCAAGGTACTATATTGGCAGTAAATGACAGTTCATCTCCCCCCCCCCCAATCACAAGAGTATGAATCTGAGCCATGGATGGACCCTAATATAACTTCTCTTTGAGGTTGAACCGGGTAGGGGTAGTGGTATAATCAAAAATACAATGGAAAGTATCATGTCAGGGAAACTGAAATGCGCTGGCCATATTAAACCTCACAGTGACCTGGAATGAATAATGATGGGTAGTGATGGTTCCTAGAAGTAGGAGCAGAGGGTCAATCAGCACGAGGACAGTCGCAGGATACAACGGACTTCTGCGGCAGGAGGGTTTCTAAAGGAGTAGCAAGAGGTCGAGACACTTGTTCGAGGCTCGCGATGAGAGTCCTGTTTCTTAAACGAACTCCTACATGATGATGATTGTGCAGCGAAAAGATCAGCGAAGTATGCAAGGCAATCAATTGTGCAATACTTAGTTGGTGTTTTCATCGCTTGCTCCATAGCGAAGAGGTTACGGACGCAATGCGTAATCCCGCATACTGCGTTGAAATCACAGCTGTGGGCGATTTGGAAGCAAACCGCCTTGCGTTGGTTTCCCATACAAGGGTGTGAGTGCCGGTCGTTCAGAAAGCAATAGCAAACTACTGAACGTAACTTTGATAAGAAATCACGAAAAGGCAAAAAAAAAAAAAAAAATGCTGCGGTTGACTGCAAGGTGAGGATATGTAACTAACTTTATCATACAAACTAATATGAACTCATTGTGTCTGAACTAATGAAAGTAATAACACAACAGTGAAGAATTAGTATTTATACAACAGGGAAGAATGAGTAATTACACTACAGGACAGAACAAGAAACTACACAGCAGGACTTAATGAGTAATTACACAACAGGACAGAACGAGTAAGTACACAAGAGGATACATTGAGTAATTACACAACAGGAAAAAATGAGTAATTACACAACAGGGAAGAATGAGTAATTACACAACAGGACAGAACAAGTAACTACACAGCAGGACATAATAAGTAATTACACAACAGGGCAGAACGATTAAGTACACAAGAGGATACACTGAGTAATTACACAACAGGAAAAAATGAGTAATTACACAACAGGACAGCATGAGTAATTACACAATAGGAGAAAATGAGTAATTACACAACAGGACAGAATGAGTAATTACACAATAGGAGAAAATGGGTAATTACACAACAAGACAGAATGAGCAATTATACAACAGGAGAAAATGAGTAATTACACAACAGGGGAAAATGAGTAATTACACAACAGGACAGAATGAGTAATTACACGACAGGACGGAACGAGTAATTACGCAACAGGACATACTAAGTAATTACACAACAAGACACAATGAATTAAGGTAACACTGAGATCGCGCAGGCTAAGGCAATAACTAGATGAAACCCAATAAGTATTTCGTCTATTGACTTAAAAAAAATGCCATTACGAGTTCGTGTAGTACAGAATGAATGATGGTCCCAGCGGTTCCCGGCCACTATCGCCAGTTACAACTTGTTACGGCCACACAGCACCAGCATCCAACAAAGCGGAACGCACATAACCGCGCTGTTATCTGCCTACCTGCCGCCATTTCTCACCGAGGTGAGGAGAGTAGACGAGCCTCCCAGCCATCGCTGGTGTGAAAGACAGGTGTAATTACAAGCGGCGGTATTTTGTGCAGGTGCATCTGTCGGCTCGGCGCACGGGTATATTTGACTAGATTGCCGAGAAGCTGCAGGGTGTCTCAAAATTACGTTTACACTTGGGGACCTGGGTGAGATATTATTAATTAACAGTCCGACAGACAGCTAGATCGCACAAACAGCCGGATAGACAAACAGTTAAACCATAAATGCAGACAGCTAGAATAGACGGGTAGACATCTAGACCAAACGGAAGGACGGACGGACGGACAGACAGACAGACAGACGGACAGACAGACAGACAGACAGACAGACAGACAGACAGACAGACAGACAGACAAACAGACAAACAGACAGACAGACTATACAAATCTTGGTCCTGCCCTATATGCCCAATTGGCATGTAAAAGGAACATGTAGTTACGTTTACCAGCAATAGGAGTTCAGTTGAGTCCAGAACCGACATCACAACACTCGCGATATTCCCATTCGTGCTCCGTCCTCATCTTAAACAGCCAGCGAAGAGTCCCAATACTAATAGTACCATAAGTAGTTTGATTATGTGTCCTTTTCTTGGACCTGAGTGTCGGCCAGATCCTCTAGTCACTTACCATTCTCTCCAAGTCGTGATGATCTACATGTCCTTCTGCGCTATACACGTGACCCCAAAACGTCCTGACCACATCGACCTAATCATGCATCAACACTCCACAAGCGGTGCCAACTCAGCCCATCTGTCCGCCACACCAGCATGTCCTAGGGAAAATATTTCTAAGAGATGCTCTCTAATGTTTGTTGTTGAATCGAAGCCTGCACCTCTGCCCGAGGTATTGCCGTCTTCACCTATCTCCTCACACTGTGTGAGTCCGTTACAATCACGACCAGTAATGGGGATATAGGATAAGTGAACATAGCAGGCCAACAACGTAAACAAAAAAAAATACTAGACATATGTGATGAACAGATGTCACAACATAAGATGTATATGACCGTCCCCTCTTAACTTCTCCCAATAAATATGTTCATATGTCCACACTTTGCTGTATTGTGAAGCCAGGGATTCTTAAACGAGGAACAAGTGTGGCGTTAGCAATTAGACGGTTCCGATCGGTTTTCTGCAAACAGAAAGAGTTCGTGTTCAATTTGAAATTAACGTCGCGATAACACGTGATCCACAGACCTGGACGATGTGTTATAAATGTTTCAAGTATCATTCATGCATTTGCTTCATATGATATGTAACCTGCAGTGTGCACCTGACGAGATGCAGCAAAATATGCCAGTCAATATATCGTGTGGCTTCTGTGTTTAGATTCTCAAACTGTTGTCCCTAAGCTAGACTATTTAAATGCAACTTTCAAAGAGATCAATGTTTTGGTTTTTTTTTTACTTAACAAAATGTTTTGCCTCTTTCTAATTAGCAGTCGGAGTGGCCGAATGGATAAAAGCGCCCTGGCTCTTAAACTTCCGATGCGACGATGGTGAGGTAAGGGGTTCATACCGGATACAGGTTACATAGGCGTAAACGTTGACTTCTCGTTCAGAAAACAATGGCAAACTACTGAAGGCACAATTTTATAGAATATCAATCTGGGGTTGATCGCAACGTCCTGCAAAGGACATGAAACTAATGTTTAGGCATTGGATTGGAGCCGTGTTACAGCGAAACATCTACATCGCCATCAACCTCGGCCTACCGTCGGGCAGTCTGTACATATTCTGACAGTGAAACATCTATAGCTGTAGAGACAGCGAAACATCTATAACTGTAGAGACAGCGAAACATCTATAACTGTAGAGACAGTGAAACATCTATAACTGTAGAGACAGCGAAACATCTATAACTGTAGAGACAATGAAACATCTATAACTGTAGAGACAGTGAAACATCTATAGCTGTAGAGACAGTGAAACATCTATAACTGTAGAGACAGTGAAACATCTATAACTGTAGAGACAGTGAAACATCTATAGCTGTAGAGACAGTGAAACATCTATAACTGTAGAGACAGTGAAACATCTATAACTGTAGAGACAGTGAAACATCTATAACTGTAGAGACAGTGAAACATCTATAGCTGTAGAGACAGTGAAACATCTATAACTGTAGAGACAGTGAAACATCTATAACTGTAGAGACAGTGAAACATCTATAGCTGTAGAGACAGTGAAACATCTATAACTGTAGAGACAGTGAAACATCTATAACTGTAGAGACAGTGAAACATCTATAACTGTAGAGACAGTGAAACATCTATAACTGTAGAGACAGTGAAACATCTATAGCTGTAGAGACAGTGAAACATCTATAGCTGTATAGTCAACGCCATCAACCTCGGCCTACCGTCAGACAGTCTGTACATATTCTGACCAACCTGCTTACATTCTAAAATCCCTCTTCGCTGATGTCAAGTTCCAGCACTGGTCTCGCACACGCCGCAGATTTCTGAGCTTGGGGCGGGGAAAGAGAGCTCTGCAACAATCCCCCGCGGCGAGGGTACTTTGTTGCGGAGACGGTTGAAGATGTCTACACCTGCCTTAGATCGCCCAATGTACTTAAGAGTAAGCAGTCTTCTTGAAAGAAGCGGCTGGCCGAGTGGCAAGCATGCTGGGTTTTCCTTCGGGAGTCCCGGGTTCGAATCCTCAGTAAGGTGTGGGTATTATTTTCCTTTCGGGGGCAAAAAGAAAAGCTTGTTTTGCACAGTTCGCGGCGACTGCACTAGCCAGGTGGCCTTAATTCCCCAGGCTCAAGACGCCACTGTCCTACACCGCAAGGTACTATAGACAGTAGATGACAGTGTTTGATTTTTACAGTCTTCACGAGGTTCCATGGACACGCAAGCCACCAACCATTTTCGCTTGCCAAGGATCACTTGCAATCCAGCGCTTGCCTGCCAGGCCAATGGTCCAGCTAGAGACCTGGTCCTGGTGGATCAGACCTGGGTAGACCTGGGTTCAAAGGTAAACGCAGTTTAACATGGGTATCAGGAGCGGTCTAGGGGTATCGGTTTTAGGCGTGATATTGATCATAGAGTATCCATTGATCTATATATTGATTTTAGAGTATATATTGAGCTATATATTGATCTTTGAATATCCATTGATCTTCATATTGATTATAGAGTATTCATTGATCTATATATTGAACATAGAATATTCATTGATCTCCATATTGATCATAGAGTATCCACTGAATTATATATTGATCATAGAGTATCCACTGAAATATATGTTGATCATAGAGTATCCATTTATCTATATATTGATCATAGAGTATCCATATATATATATATATATATATATATATATATATATATATATATATATATATATATATATATATATATATATATATATATATATATGGGCACTTACTAAACAAGCTGAACAGCGCATAAACGCCTTTGAATATAAATGTTATAGACGAGTTCTAAGAATATCTTGGGTGAAAAAAAGAACAAATGCATCCATACTTCAAGAGTTGAATATTGAAGAAGGTTGGCTATTAAAGACGATAAAACAAAGAAAATTGAAATATTTTGGTCACTTGAAACGTCACGAAAGTTTAGAGAGAACAATAATGGAGGGGTATATGCCTGGGAAGAGAGGAAGAGGAAGGCCAAAGAGAAGATGGGTGCAGGATGTGGCGGATGATCTCCAGATGGATGTATCAGACGCGGGACATCTTGCTTATGATCGAGAGGTTTTCCGGAAGGTTGTTATGGGAGCGGGGTTCTGCAAAGGACAAGCTACTGAATGAATGTATATATATATATATATATATATATATATATATATATATATATATATATATATATATATATATATATATATGGGATGTGGATTTTAATCTAAGAGAATATTGGCTAATTTATCTCTAGGGGATTTAGGTTTGATTCTCTTCTCACTTCAGGATGCAAGGTGATCAAGGAAATTTACCACAAATACAAGGAGAAAACCACTTCAATCCTTGAAACAATGGTATCTGTGTGTAGGTTTCCCCTCCCAATTCATCGCCCTTTAAACTTAATATAGTGCTAGAGGATATTGATTATTTACAACATATAAAAACAACCACTGTTGAACAAACATCACCATTTAATTGACGTAAACATCAACATTTCTGGACAAACAGTTCAGGCATTAAATCAAGATCTGCAGTAATATATAGATAATTGTAATGGCCACATTGAATTTCCAGAACAGGCATGGGGATGATTTGCAACATCAAAACACATTAACCCCATTGTCCCAAGAAAAAACAACGTTATTACAAACAACACAACAACCACAAATTGGTTCTACTATCTATGACCCACGTTACCTAAATAAAGCAAACAATGATCTAAGTTCAGAAAACCAAACATATAAAACAATTGTTTCTGACATCAGTTACAATTCTTATATTTAAAAATATTAATGAGATGGTGTCAGAATATTCATCCAAAACAACAACCACTATTGGGTTATACCCTTCAGTGAAAAAAAAGCTACTGACCTTATACATCCATGGCATGAAAAAACCACATATAAATATAAAGCACAATTAGTACTAATAATTAAACTAATTATTTAATTATAGTCCTTTACCCTTAGATGTTGCTGTCGGTTATTCTTCTCCAATGCGAAGCAGATAATGTCCATATTTATCCGGGGCAGAAATAAATGTACTCAGTCATTTTCTACTTACATTATATCCACTGAAGTTGGCTGGTAAATATTTATAATCCATAATCCAAGAATAGAATTATACACAAGCACATATCCCCTCCATGCGGCTGAATTCAAGAATGCTCTGTTGCAAGTGGGCTCTGTGTTTCAATGTAAATTGGTGCCTAAGTCTGTCAAGCTTTCAGCTTTTAGGATGCATCTTGAGTCTTCTGACCAGGTTCTTCCCTATATAATCTTATCGTTGAAAAAGATGACGACTGTCCAACAGCTCGGTTTATGTTAACCGTTTCCCAATTTAGTTCAAGAGGCTTTGTCACACACCCGGTTCACGTTGATAGGCCATCCCACACTTGGTGATGGGGCAATTAGGCCGACAAGGAACCAGCGTAGAGTTCTGATTCATTCCATTTCAGTGTAGAACATACAATGCTGAGTCATTCATTTGGTTCATCTGTAACTATGTCCAGGATTGGTCTTCTGCAGGCATGGAACTGAAGAATATTAATTCCAACACACAACTGGGAGTCGCAAACAATCAGATGGTTATTTTTGGTGCATGCGTAGAGGCATTTACTCCGCTAGCGTCTTTCGTATGGCCTTTCTGATGGTGCTTCGGTTCTGAGATCTCGAGTGAATCTGGCTTCTTTCAGAGTGTTGCAGATTTAAACCTTGAGGTAATCTGGTTTCTCAGTTGTTTTTCAGTTGATATTATGTTGGTATTCAGTTGATATTAAGTTGGTAATCAGTTGGTACCTTGGTTGTACTTGCTTATGTTGTTTCAGTGTCTCTTCCCATTTGGTGTTCTAGTGTCTTGAACCTTATGTTGATTCTGCAGCTGCATGACTGATGTTGAAGGATTATTCAATGCTGAATAGGAAACTTGGAATGTCCCATGGTTTCGTTGACCTCGCGGATTGATTGTGCACCAGGCGGTACTCCCCACCCCCACCAGACGTAAAAGTAGACGATACTCTGGTGTCGGTGTATTCTGAATATCCATTTATCTTGATAGACAATTAAATACAGAGATCCATCCTGGATACCCTGACCGAAACAGGACTATCAATCGCTGAGTGTCTCATCTTCAACGTGTATTTCGCTGGCTAGTGGGCTAATGAGTACAGCAGTCAACATGTAGTTGTTAGGTCCAGACGATGTTTAGGACCGGTGGCCCTTTTAACACTTTCTGGCTGTTGACCCAGGATCCAGATTTTAGTGATACAGTCCAACAAAAACCACCACCTTCTGCTCTCTAGAGCTGGAAATGACAAAAGAATACAATCCCACCATTAATATACTGTTTGAGGTTATCATGTTTATAACACAAGTACAAAAAAGGGGAATGAGAAAGGAGTGGGTTTCCACGTTTCATTGTCCCTCGTCGCTTTTTGATGAGCTATTCTAGCTCTTATTGTGAGTACGGTATCCTCTCACTCAATATTCTATTCTGATGTTGTTACTGGAACTATTTGATGGATCTGAGAGTTCCTGACCATTCAATCCATCTTGATGTTATATATATCCTAACCTGACAAGGAGTTCTGAGCCATAGGCCTTTTGTCTCATAATTCCCTCGTCTTATTTCATTAGGTGTACTCAGTATTAGCCAAAGCCAATAACCATACGGTTCACATTATCTTCTTGTGTACTGCCATACGCAAGGTTTCTTACATCATCTCATCATGTTTCCACAAGAGTCACATTAAATGTATATTCCCCACCGTACAGAGTAACAATCATGACAGAATATATATATATATATATATATATATATATATATATATATATATATATATATATATATATATATATATATATATATATATATATATATATATATATCATAACAGGGAAAACAAACATGTACATTTCTCATATATGGCTGACATTAATAATAATCATAATAATAATCAGGAGCCAATGTTTTTGGATTTCCCTAGCATATTTATGAAATTATTACATGTCCCTAACACATATTGTGTGGTTACTAATATGTTAACAAGAAGATTGTACCAACATTTGGCACGATAGCTCAAGTTACAGATTAGCAGATAGTAAAACAATTTCTCAAACATGAAACTAGAATTCATAAGATAAGATGCGTTATCGGTATTTTGCGTCCACATGGAGAGAAAGTTTTTTTTTTTTTTTAATGTTCTTTAGAGTTGAATACTCTATAGTACATAGATCAATTGCAGATTTATAGCATTGATAGTGAGATAGTTTCATAATGCATAGAATAAGTTAAACATAGGAATATGAAATTGTAAAAGCATAGGAAAAATTTGACAGCGTGGCACAAACATGGCGCTCAGTAGTAAAAATCAGTCAGGCTCAATCAGGCCCTTGTTTACAAGAATAATTGATTTATCATTTTAACCAATTCTTAATTAAACACATTGATATATGTATCTTATTTAAAAAAAACAAAACATAGTTACATATTCAAAAGTAGTTTATATTCCACATACCTATTGCTCCACAGAGTAAAATAATTTAAACATTCTTTGTCTGGGGGGAAACTTGGCGTGCTCGGCCTTTGTTCTTCACTCAAATGGCCACTAATCCCTTTGTTCGGTCTTGAGCCTGCTTTTGCCAGGTATTTGCACAATCTTGGTGCTAAGATTTAAACTAGATCCACACAAATTTGGCTGTTTTCTTCCCCAAAGTAAGGTACTTAACCAGTGATTCCTAGAGCAGGTTGTATTTTTAAAAGCGTCACTCATAGGAATTTGTCAGAGACGTTTCAGTATATCATAGAGTATCCAGTCATGTATATATTGATCATAAAGTATCCATTGATCTATATTGATCACAGAGTATCCATTCAACTAAATATTAGTCATAGAGTATCCATTGATCTATATATTGATCATAGAGTATCCATTTAACTATATATTGATCATAGAGTTTCAATTGATCGACATATTGATCATAGAGTATCCATTGATCTACATATTGATAATACAGTATGCATTCAACTATATGTTGATCATAGACTATAAATTGATCTATAATTGATCATAGAGTATTAATTCAACTATATATTGATCACATAGTATCCATTGATCTATATATTGATCATAGAGCATCCATTCAACTAAATATTGATCATAGAGGATCCATTGATCTTCATGTTGAGCATAGAGTAGCCATTGATGTATGTATTGAACATAGAGTATCTGTTGATCTTTATATTGATCATAGAGTATCTATTAATATTTATATTGGTCATAGAATATTAACTGAACTTTATATTGATCATAGAGTATACATTGAACTATATATTGATCACATAGTTTCCATTGGTCTATATATTGATCATAGCGAATCCATTGATCTATATATTGATTATAGAGTATCCTTTAAACTATATATAGATCATAGAGATTCCATTGATCTATATATTGATCATAGATTATCCATTTATCTATATATTGATAATAGAGTATCCATTTAACTATATATTGATAATAGAGTATTCATTCAACTATATATTTATCGTAGAGTATCTATTGACCTTCATATTGATCATAGAGTATCCATTGATCTCCATATTGATCATGCAATATCCATTGATCTTCAAATTTATCATGGAGTATATAGTGATCTATATAATGATCATAGAATATCCATTGAACTATATATTGATCATTGAGTATCCAGTCACGCCGAGTTATGAACCACAAAGGTGGGTATATTTGCTTTCAGCGTGCACGTATAAACGGTTAGCTTTCTCTAGACAGACTTCACCCAAGGTATATGGCTCTATCAACCCGTGGCTAGGTTTTCTCTCCTAACAGTTTTGCCAGAACGGCGGCATTACAGCCTCCTCATTCGAGATTTCCAACTGTCGTGAGATTTGTAAAGTGCACAGGAACCTCCTTATCCGAGGAAACTTAGTAACCAATCTCACTATCCGAGAGATCAGGGGGACGTGTAATATCATTAACTGATTCAGCGCTAAGGAAAATGTCGGATGGACCAAACATGGTACACAATCAAATGAACAAGTATTATAAGGGGCGTTCATTTGAAATCCGTTCGTGCCGCACCGCGCGTAATTGCGTACGTTGAACATGATCATGTCATAGTCATGTAATAAGTACTGACCAATGAATAACAGATTACGTGCTTATCGTCCCATGATGCATAGGTTGTGCTCCTGACCGTTAAATGGCCGGGTTGATCCAAAATCCGTCTAAAGAAGTTCAACGAGCGGTAATTCAGTTTCTTTCATTTGAAGTGGACATTCATCGAAGAATGCAAACAGCGTACGGTAATAAATGCGTGTCGAAGACAACAGTGACAGACTGGGCACGAATGTTTCGGAAAGGACGTCAGTTCACGACAGATCTTCGACGGCCGGGTCAAGCGCATATTGTTGCAACAGAAAAAACCATCGCCAAAATTAATTCTGCAGTACAGATGAACCGTTGTCGAAGCATACAGTCCTAGCGAAATAATTTGATGTGTTAATTGGGACAATTCAAAAGGTCCTTCGTAAGAAACTGCAATATCGGAAAATGTGTTCACAGTGGGTACCACGGATGTTGACCGACCACCAAAAACAGGAACGTGCATGGTGTTTGAACCACTTCCTGCGTTACTGAGTGGAGGGTGATGATTTTCCGCATAGTGGCAGGCGATAAATCATCATGCTTGTCCATGGGACACATTTTTCAATCCCATCCCATCCCATCCCATGGTAATTTATGCCTGTCCCATCCCATCCCATCCCATGGAATTCCCATGATAATATTAATATCGAATACAGTTCAAATAAATTATGAAGTTTATGAAAGTTTAAGGTTAGTGTCTACTAAATTGGACGACATGCACAAAGAGACATGTAAAACAACAGAATTTATTTTAATATTCAAGGGTATTTTATTAAAACAAAGTTTAATCTAAATATGACAATTCAGTGTCTTTCTGACACTCTCATTCTGTTTCCGAGTCATTCCGCTCTTCAGCACATTATCAGTTTCCTCCTGATCGATTGTTTCTAATAATTCAGTTAATACAGGTAATCCCTGAACCATTTCCACAATTTTCATCTTATGCAAATCTGGTATACACAGAGTTTATAACGAGAGCTGGTAACATCCGTTTTCGTAACTTACTCAACAACAATCCAGCTGCACTAAATAAGCGCTCTACTGAAATGAGGACACTGGTATGGCCAAAACAATTTTTCGCACTTGCTATTAGCAGTGGAAACCTATATTCATTTTTCCTATAATTTAATGGTTGTGAAGTTGGTTGCCATAATGTTTGAAACATGGTGACTTCATCATTAAGGCATTTGTTTCTGGGGTCATCAAACTTAAGTGCTTTGTTTGGTGAAGGATTTAAAAAAAAAAAGTGAAAATCACTTTTCGGCTTTTGTTCTACAATTCCTGCTACTTCACATACAGCAGATGGTTCAGAAGAAAGATTTAAATCCTTGATGAATGAAATAACAGTTGGAACAACAGACTTAGAAAAAGCAATCCAATCATTGGCCCATTTATTGGTGTCCACATTCCCTTTCTTTTTAGTAACAACTGACTTGACCATGTCTTCTATTTTGGCTTTAATGTCAACTCCAGTAAGGAATGCTGCAGTAACTGCCAGAGAACTGCCGCAATATGGCCAAAGTTTTTCTAAAATAATTTTCTGAAAGTTCTGACAATATTTCATCACCATGCTGCTGGAAGTTTCTTCGTCAATATGAACAATAACTTTGTACAACTGATAGTCTAGGAGGAAGTATAACAGCAAAATTAAATGAGATGTAGCACCATCAATTCCTAGTTTGTCAAAAGAAGTTTTGAAATTCTCATGTATATACAGCATTCCTTTAATCTGAGCAATATTCAGAATGTGGTTTAAGAATTCGTCATCATCTTCATTAAAGTAATGCGAGTAATATTTTTAAATGGGTATTGAAACGTTGGTAATATGATCGCCATTCACGTGTTACAGATTTTGTTGGCATGAAAAATGGCAGCTGTGATGCCTTTGCCTAGCGTGTATTGTAATATGTTTCAATAAATGAAAGTTGATCCATGAATTGATCCAGTTCAGAAATCACGCCTCTGCTGAAGCTAGCAGTAATGCATGTTGATAACCTGTGCTCAGTACAACCAGATCGGTGCATTTCTGTATCGGTATCAAACCGTCCTTCAAATGCTGCCGTCATGCTTTCTGCATTATCAGTACACACAAGAAATGGACTGGAGAATGTGGTAGATTCGGCAAGAAATTTATGTGCTAAAAAATAACAAAACTGCGTAAATTGTGCAGTATGGGATTTATTACTATCAATGTTTATAAGAGACAGAGGGAAAGTATTACATTCCCAATTTTGATCTAGTCCACGTGCAATAATTCCCCCATACGGCAAAAGATATGTTTGTCTTGCAGACCAAAAGTCAACTATTCCCGAAGTTGCACATTCTGGATCTTGTGCCATATTTTGAAAAAAATTTTGAAACTCCAGTTTGGCCAATTTTCCTTGCGCCAAAATATAACGAGCCACTGTTTGCCGTGATATAGTGTAATTATATACCTTGCTTGCAGCGTGAGTAGATCTTGTAGCAAAGTTAGCACCATTACATATAATGTCACATCCAGCAGAAATAGATACTGTTGGATGTGATGTAATTAGTTAACAACTGTTTATTGCCACGCATTTGACAATGTTGGTTGGTGGTCTTGTTACTTCATGCTGCTTGGCTTTAAAAAATCTGTTGATGTTAGTAGAACCACAGGAACCATATTTGATGCTATGCTGTATTACACCTCCATAACCACTTTGATTAACCCATTTTTCATTAATCAACTTATACCAACTGTATAGCGTTTTGCACTTTGCACAGCAAACAAATGGTGCTAAAATACTTTCAGATATTTTAACTGCTTTAACATCAGCTGCTGAAGACTTTACAAGTTCTTTTGGAACATTAATCAGGTGGCATTCTCCCTGGAACATCAATCAAGTGGTATTCTCCCCCACTCAACATCGTAGCAACAACAGTTTAAGTCAGATCCTGGAACTCATATTTTTGGTTGGCCATTTTGCGGTAACGTAGGCTTATACAGCCTACACTCAGTAACAATGTGACTTCAAGTGACTGCCTTCACATTTTTTTTGAAATTAGGACTACTATATATTTATAGACTATAAATATAATACTTAGTATTCAAACAAATAAAAATACTGCAATTCAGCAACAAAACAACTTCGATTACAGCAGATTAAGACTAGCTTCGTATTTACAAATCGCCAAAGATGCCAATCAACAACAACAGCAATAATGGTTGACTAGCAGCGCGCATGCGCGCATTTATTTACTATCCGGTGTCCCACCACGAGATAAACAATTGATACAAATATATAAAGAAAAAAGGATAAAAGGCTTTAAAAAGGTAAAACATAAAAAAAAAAAAAAACATTAATGGTAGCTCTGATGTAGATCAAGTTGTTATGACATGGCAACTGTCCCATGCTGTGAAGTTGGAACTGCGACTAACTAACTAACTAACTAACTGTCCCATGTGTCCCATGGGAAATACAAATGTGTGCTGTGAATCATGGTGTCACCACTTTGAGCTGAGCAGAAAAAGAGAGAGCATGCAATGGAAGCATGTTGGATCACCAAAAGTAAAAAAAAATTCAAGTTATAGGTTTTCGCTGGTAAGGTTATGATGAGCGCATTTTTTACCATGAAGGGCTATTATTGGTCGAATTTAAAGAACCTGGTGTCAACATCAACTCTACCCACTACTTGCAAACACTAGACAAGCTGCAAAAAGCCATCAAGAATAAACGACCCGGCATGCTTTCTCGCGGTGTGATTTTGTTGCGCGATAATGCTCCGCCGCATGTAGCAAAGATTGTGCAGGAAGCATTAGCAAGGAAGAAGTCGGAAATTCTGCAACATCCAGCCTATAGTCCTGATTTGTCACCATGTGATTTTCATTTATTCGGATCTCTAATAAAGCTCTCAAGGGGCAACGATTTCACACAGATGCAGACGTAATGAACGCAGTAAACACTTGGTTCAGTGAGCAACCACAATCCTTTTTTGCGGACGGCATACCTAAGCAATGGGATGCTTGCCTGAATGCCTACGGCGACTTCTTCTGACCAACCCATGGTGCATAATTCATTCAAAATGAATGCTTTGTTTAATTCTACCACACCTGTTAATGTTTCTTTCATGCTTTTGTAATAAAGCCATTCAAATGGGTTTCAAATGAACGTCCCTAATATAATGTAAATTTCCATTCTCTGAGCATAAAAGATGCGAAAGATAGCACAAAATAAAACAACTAACACGATGACCCTAGTATGACGATATATCGTCCTGTCTAAACGGGAAGTCGCATTTGGTAATATATTATCCTTCGCCACAGAATCAGTAAAGCACCAACGGAATTCCCAGTAAAATGTAGAGATCGAACCGCCACCTTGTGAGCTTGAGGCGAACACGTTAACCTCTCACCAGGGCCGTGCCGTGCTATGATACAGAGGAAATCAATTGAGGAACCCTTTGAGGCCACTAAGACAGTCCATAAGTAAACACACATAGTATTGTTTGGCGCTCATAGATAGAGAAGAAGGGGGTAGAGATTAGAGGACGCACTAGACAACATAACGTTTGAAAACCATAGTTACCGACCGGAATTTGAACCTGTCACCTCCAAATGACGACGGCGCCTCCTAGTAGTTCTTGCAGCAAGGCTCTGTCGACATTTGGAGGTGACAGGTTCGAATCCTGGTTGGTAATCACAGCTTTCAAATTTTATGTGGCTAGTGCGTCCTCTACACTCTACTTCTTCCTTGTCCTTCTATGAGCGCCAAACAATATTATGCGTGTTTATTTATGAACTGTCTTAGTGGACTTAAAGGATTCCTCAATTGATCTCCTATGATTCAGAGAGGTGACCGCATCTGGCGGCACCGTAAGGGGGCGGCATAGGCAACGAAGGAGGGGCGGCATTTCGAAGAATTGCATCATACTGAGAAAATCCACCGCACGGCCCTGCCTCTCAGCCACGACCTACCCCCTCCCATCTCATTGTTCTATAACGGTTAGTTTCGCATTTGTGGCGCACACACACTGGCTGGGAGTCGTCACCGAAGCTACGGAGTTCGTGCTTTGTGCGACGCTTTCGGCAGTTCGCTGCGGAAAGAGACTGAACCATATGGGATAAAAACCCAGTGCAATGAAGTCGACCCTGTCGACTTTTAAGCGACTTTAAGGAGCGAACCCACTGTTTCAGACCTACTGCTCGTCATCAAACAAAGTGTTTCCTTGGCAACGAAAGAATACAGTTTCCGGATGTGAAGCCAGCAGAAGTGAGTGCACCTGTTTCATTCGAGTGAAAAGTCCCTTTACTTTAAAAGCAAGACGCGGCAGGTTCCCGCCTCGCTGTTTGTCCGGCTGCTAAAGAAAACACTCTTTTTTTCCCGCGACTGTGTGACAGAATTTGCGGAGATATTTCTTTGCCAAATAAAGCATTAACTTGCCTGCAACGTCGAACAAAAAACATCTTAACGTCACAGGCGGTAAGGAAAGGCGTTTATTATATTCTAAGATCTGAGGCACATTTCTGTGCGGGAAGGAGCTTTGTTAGTAAGTACGCGAATCTGCTTACTGAAAGCGTTAGTGTGGTCGCTGGGGGGCTACGATGATATTGTCTTGAGCGGAGGTCACCATGGCCGAATGGATAAAAGCGCTACCTCTTAAACGTCTGGATTGCTGATGGTGAGGTAGTGGGTTCATCCTCTACACTGGACAGTTGGGCTAAAATGTTGACTTCTCGTCCTTGACTTGGGGACGTAAATTACATATACCTCAGAAGTCGGGGTGGTTTCGTCTAATGACGAGGTCACTGGTAATAGGGAAAGCTAATCAGCATTAAAAACAGCCCGTGCGGATTACACTCGAGTTACAAGCGAGCGAAGGAATTACAAGATGCCATGACCACAGTGGGGCGGGGTTCGAAGCCTGCACTCGACGTCCGCTAAAGTGAGGGAAACAATGATGGAGAAAGATAAGGGGAAGACAGAGCGATATATATCTGGATAAATACATGGATAAATTCCTGTGATCTGTTCTGCGTGTATGCTCTTAAACTTCGGGTGCGCTAATGAATGGCTAGGCGGTTCAAGGCACAGGTCGGCTTTATATAGAACTCGATGTTGAATTCTCGGTCAGAAAGCGTATGCAATTATTTTGGAGATTCCTGGGGATCGTCGCTGGAGCTACGTAGTTCGCACTCTACGTGCGATTTTAACCGGTCACTTCTGTACAGAAAGAAACCGAGCTATATGAGATAAAACATGGTGTAATAAAATTGATACTCTTGTCCTTTAATCAGTTCTGGTTTCCACCGCTCACTTTACCTCCTCCATTCTTAACCACACTAGAACAAGACAATCGTCACGTCTGGATCATGTTGTGAGAGTCTAGAGGTCATATGTGGACCATATTGTGAGCTCAGAGGTCATTTTTGGACCATGTTGTGAGCGTAGAGGTCATTTTTGGACCATGTTGTGAGAGGAGAGATCATTTTTGGACCATGTTGTGAGAGGAGAGGATTTGGGGAAAATTATGACAACGTTACGTTCGACGCTGTTAAAACGAACGAACGAACGAACGAACAAACTTTATTTTCAAAGGTTTAAGAATTGTGCATGCAGGCTCATCTGACATTTTGCCCTTCTTGTCTATTTCCTCTCATACATTATTTCATTCAACATCAGTTATGAAGCTAACCTTAGACAACAAATGGACAATAAGCATTAAAACGCATGAAACATAATCAATAATACAAGACTCACTGAGGAAATGTTTAATATGGGCATTATAAATACTTAAGGAAGTTGTAACGTACCATACATATGGGAATATTTATTGGCTATTTGTCGTTTCAGACAATTTTCCATTTTTTAGGGGGGGGGGGGGGCATATAGTCTGTACTGAGGTAGTGTTCAAACAGAATACGACTGTATGTATAGTGATTGGTGGTGTCTTTGATTTCTTGTTGAAGATTGTTCCACAACTGAGCGGCAGAGTATGCTAAGCATGTTTTATATAAGTCTATCCTAGAAAAAAGTCACTTAGAAGTCAACAGGGTCGACTTCATTGCACCGGGTTTTAATCCCATATGGCTCGGTCTCTTTCCCCAGCACGAAAAGCGTCGCACAAAGCACGAACTCCGTAGCTTTTAGCAACGACCCACAGGAGTCTCCGAAACATTTAACTCGTAAACCGAAGGGTGCGGTCCGGAATCGATCCCACAACCTTCGGAGCACGAGTCAAACGGCTTGACCACTTCGCCACAGAGACTCTAGGGACATGAAGTATACTTAGTCGTTCGCTATGTCTTGCATTATATTTGAACAATGGCCAAAGGAAGCTTGGAGCATTTCAAAATAGGAATTTGTGAATTAGTTTAGACTTATTAAAAAGTAGAAGCTTGTAGAGTGGCAGTAACTGAAGACGTTCATGAAAGTTAGAAATTGATTATGTGGTTGTTTCGGGATTTGAAATTTAAATATTGAGCACAACCCACTACTGGCAACGCCGATTGCATTCTGATATGAACCTAAGGCCTATCCACGTCAATATGGAAGCACTATACTCGAGTTTCGCCCTCATTTGAGCTCATCAGTAGTGCATATCCCTGACCGGATCCGGAAACAGTCCCGGATCACGTGTGTGAAGCGGGTGTGTAACCACGCGGCACACACTGGACACACCAAATTATCACAACAGAATACCACAACGCCACCCATCGTAGGCTATGCTCAAGATTGCCCAATCGCCGCGACCGACGTCCGTCAATCGATGGGACCCGAACGATCAGGACTTCTCACTGGCAAGGAACACCAGGCCTCCTAAATCCAGTGAGCAATAATCAATTGATTATGTGGTTGTTTCGGGATTTGAAATTTAAATATTGAGCACAACCCACTACTGGCAACGCCGATTGCATTCTGATATGAACCTAAGGCCTATCCATGTCAATATGGAAGCACTATACTCGAGTTTCGCCCTCATTTGAGCTCATCAGTAGTGCATATCCCTGACCGGATCCGGAAACAGTCCCGGATCACGTGTGTGAAGCGGGTGTGTAACCACGCGGCACACACTGGACACACCAAATTATCACAACAGAATACCACAACGCCACCCATCGTAGGCTATGTAAGCTCGTCTCCTCTTGTGGCACCATCGTAGGCTATCGTTCGGGTCCCATCGATTGACGGACGTCGGTCGCGGCGATTGGGCAATCTTGAGCATAGCCTACGATGGGTGGCGTTGTGGTATTCTGTTGTGATAATTTGGTGTGTCCAGTGTGTGCCGCGTGGTTACACACCCGCTTCACACACGTGATCCGGGACTGTTTCCGGATCCGGTCAGGGATATGCACTACTGATGAGCTCAAATGAGGGCGAAACTCGAGTATAGTGCTTCCATATTGACGTGGATAGGCCTTAGGTTCATATCAGAATGCAATCGGCGTTGCCGGTAGTGGGTTGTGCTCAATATTTAAATTTCAAATCCCGAAACAACCACATAATCAATTGATTATTGCTCACTGGATTTAGGAGGCCTGGTGTTCCTTGCCAGTGAGAAGTCCTGATCGTTCGGGTCCCATCGATTGACGGACGTCGGTCGCGGCGATTGGGCAATCTTGAGCATAGCCTACGATGGGTGGCGTTGTGGTATTCTGTTGTGATAATTTGGTGTGTCCAGTGTGTGCCGCGTGGTTACACACCCGCTTCACACACGTGATCCGGGACTGTTTCCTGATCCGGTCAGGGATATGCACTACTGATGAGCTCAAATGAGGGCGAAACTCGAGTATAGTGCTTCCATATTGACGTGGATAGGCCTTAGGTTCATATCAGAATGCAATCGGCGTTGCCAGTAGTGGGTTGTGCTCAATATTTAAAGTTAGAAATGTTTGTAAGATTTTCACCATTAATTAAATGCACTGCCCTTTTCTGGAGTGAATAAAGGCGTTTTGTTATTGATTTGGAGCATCAATCCCAGATTGTGGAGCAATAATCAATATGTGTTTGTATGTGGGAAGTATAGAATATCTTTCTTTCTTTTCGTCAAGGACATTTTTAATTTTGGCAAGTTGGTATACTTTATTTTGTGGCTATTTGTTTAACTAGAGCGTGAACATGGGAATTAAAGGTTAGATTTTGATCAATGATAATACCCAGCTCCTTGTGCTCGGTTACACTTTCTACAGGCGTGCTACCAATGTGCAGCTGAAGGGTTTTCTGCGAGTTTAGAGTGTGGAGTCTTTGCCTGGTTGCTATTAACATAGATTTTGTTCTAGAAATGTTAATTTGCATGCGAATTTGCATGACTCCAGTTAACTGCACTGTTTATTTCCTGTTGCAAGGATGATTCTAGCACATTACAATCTATAGCGTTTGTATATACTGTGCAGCCGTCTGAAAATATAACGCAGGAAGACGAAAGATATATTCCGATTCCATTTTCAAAACAAAAATTCCAAATTCGGTCTTGATTAATCTGCTTCCTCAGCGGTGGTTATTGCTGAGAGCCGTGGTTTTTGTGGGTTTATACTCATGATTCTTGTCTTGTACGCTCTTTCGAGTAAGTCCTATCTCGGACTGGTTATGTAAGCGTTTGTGTCTGTGACGTCAGCTGGGGATTGGTCGGCGGCTATCCTTTGTGCTCGTCTCCTCTTGTGGTTTTCTTTGTTGTTGCACACTCCTGGTTCGTCTGGCTTGATTGGTTGTAGGCCTTATAAGGACTTTTTATTTGGTATTTTTGCCTCCTTTTTTGTGTGTGTATTGTTCGTAGGAGCTTTTCGATGTCTTACTCCATGAGCTTCCACGGGATGATCTCTCCGTCCTCTATTTAGTAATTGAAGCCGCTCTCACAGTTAAAGTGTGTATCTGGGTATTCTACCGGTTTCCCGAGTTTCTTGAACTTCTTCTTTTCTTTTTCTTCTTAGCGCCTTTTGAATTCCTGGCGCCTGCGTTCGTCCAATTTTGCCGATTCTAGGCACTCCTACAAGCCCTGGGGCCTCTCCAAGTTGTCATCAAGGTGCTCATCTAGGTTTTCTTCAGTTGTCTGGCGGGATACAGGTTTCCCCTTGGATGCCTTGTGCGCCGTGGTTGGACTGCTAGCCTTATCTTGCGGTTCAGGGTCGGTCTCTTGGTTTTCATCTTGCGGTTTCTCTGTGGTTTCTTGTACGGCTTCTGTTGGTTTGTTTTGGAAAATTCCCATTTCAACTTACAGCAGCTTTCTCTCCGCTTTGATGGTAGCATTTCTTCGTTTTCCTTCTTCATCTCCGCCATATGTTTCACTTCTTGCTTGATGTTTTGATGGATCTCCTTTATTTCAGCCAGCAGTTTCTCATTGTCGCTGGTCGGAGTCGGCGTCAGCAGTGCCTTGACTTGCTTCTTCAGCTCGTCTATCTGGTTTTGCAGTTGATCTCTTTCAGCTTGTGATATACCCGTGGCTGTCTTGCATCTCCGCATTGCGTCCTTATATGGTGTCTTTGTGGTGATGGCGAACTTTAATACGTCTCTGTGTCGTTGCAGGTATGGACAGCCTAAGTATCTTGCTCCATGCTTGCCCAGGCAGTTGGCGCACTTTCTTTTAATGTTGGGTGCTCAAAAGTCCGTGTCCAGCTTGGCCAGCGGACACTCCTTGAAGGCGTGGTGATCGGCGCAGTACCGGCAGATTTCCGTTTTACTACGACATGATGCTCTGCTGTGGTCGGCCTTCAGGCATCTGGAACATTGATTGACTCTTGGGATGAATCTCTCTGGCTGTTGTATTTTCTTGTTGATTGATACTGTTGTCGGCATCTCGCTGCCCTCTGTCGTCACCACCGCCAATGTCGTAGGAATCTTGGAGTAGGTGAGGAACCGCTGCGCCTTCAAGAATCGGATGTTTAGATTCTCTTCTCGAAGCTGCTTCGTGATTTCTTCGTCTGATAGTTCCACTTGGATACGCTTGACAACCCACTTGCTTGTCGGTGAGTCGGTGTTTCCGACTCTGGTGTCTTTCTCCTCTCTCTATTTCTCAGTAGGTTTGGCTTTTGTCTGTAGTGGACTGTCGACGGTCCCCTTCATGGTGGCTTCAGTAGTAGCTGTAGTTTCAGGTTCTTTGTTACAGATCGCAGCCAGGCTCTCCACGTTCTTTTTCTTGTCGGCTCCCACGCTGCACATCTTGGTTGCCACGTGTCTTTTGGTGTTCTTGCCACGTGCCATTTTCCTCGCCCTTATCAGGCTTCTTGACTTATTCAAGCGACTTGTCTTGATAGCGCTCGCAAATGCGAATGACAATGCCGAAAGATATAAGGGAAGATCATTTATATAAATGGCAAATAATAGAGGGCTAAGTATAGAACTCCGAGGTACTCCAATATTAATGGTAATGGCATGAAATAAAGATTTATTGTGTGATACTACTTGTTTTCTGTCTAATAAAAATGATTTTATTAGTGTCACTATATTAAAGCTTACTTTCATTGTTTCTAGTTTTTATTTAATTAGAATAGTATGAATTATCATATCGAATGCTGTTCTAAAGTCTATAAACACCGCTCCACATAGAGTGATTGATTGATTGATTTAAGAATCGACATCACAGCATTCGGGGCATTCCCATAAGTGCTCCGTCCCCATCCTCAGCAGCCAGCGAAGAGTTCCAACACTAATAGTACCAGTAGCAATCTGATTATATGTCCGTCTCGCCTTTCCTCTGAGCGTTGAGCGTCGGCCAGATCCCCTCGTCACTCCTCGCTGTCTCATTCTTGCCAGACCATGGTAATCCATTTGTTCCTCCGAGGTGTGCACGTGCTCCGACAAGGCCGCAACCACGTCTGCCTTGTCATGTATCAATACTCCACCAAGTTCTTCAGAGCCAGCCAATCTGTCCGCCTGTTCATTTCCCAGCACACCGGCATGCCCCGGAGAAAAGATCCAGGCGATGCTTGTCACCCGTGACCTCCGAAGCGAAGCAAGCCACTCCGCACGAAGCCTGCCCGTCCTCACCCTCGTCAGCATGCTTTCTGAGTCAGTTACAATCACGATGTGTGTGTGTGTGTGTGTCGTATTCTCCATCCAGCGGAGAGCCGCAGTGACCGCCTCCACCTCCATTCTTAAGCTGGATGTTGCGGTATCATATGCCAGGCTCTCCTGCACCAAACGTCGACCATTGGCTTTGGCTATGAACCCCCAGCCACTTTTCTCACCTCTTGACACCGAACCATCTGTGTAGATAATCACATCACCCGAGTGAGCATTGTCCTGAATTAGTTGCTGGATTTCCACTTCCGTGGCCCCTGCTGGCCACTCCCTGCACTCCCGGCTTAATGTGATTATAACTCTGCACAAGTCTGACTGCTCCGTTGGCACTCTGACCCACTCCTCTCCACGCCTAATGTTCTCCAAGGGACACACCTGTCTGATTGTATCCTCTGCCTGAGCCATCCATGATTTCCTTCTTATCAGTAGCTGACCCTTAACTGCGTCCAGCGCCTCATGCAGTGGGTGGTCTGTGTCTGCAGCTACTCTGAAGTATGCCTTCGCCTGCATCACCTTGAGCCTATTAGCAACACTCGGCAGACCAAGGATGTAACGCATACACACTACTGGGGTGTCTCTAGTGCATCCCAAAATGACCCGCATAGCTTCGTTCTGTATGCGCTCTAACTTCACCAGCTGACTCTCTGAGACAGTGAGCAGACCTAATCCATAATCAATTACTGAGAGGATCAAGTGCTGGTATAGTGTTAAAAGCATTCTCTGCTCTGTGTCCATTGCAGCCATAGTTTTAAGTGCGCTGAGTCCCTTTTGAGATCTTGTCACAACCTCTCCACATGGTCCTTGAAGGATAGGCTCCTGTCAAATGTGATCCCCAGATACTTCAGTTTGTTCTCTCTGCTGACATTTCTACCATCTATCGCGAGGCTTGGGACATCCGCTCTCACAATCCTGTTGTCTAGAGAGCACCACAAAACAGCCGCCTTTTCCGGGTGGATAACAGCACTCATTTCAGTGCACCAGTCAATCACTTTGTCTACTGTCGCCTGTAGCTCCTGGGCTGTTTGCTCCCTATCTCTCCCCTGCCTATATGCAAGAATATCATCTGCAAATGTTAGTATTCTTCCAACCCCTGGTGCTCCTAGCTTTGCAATCTTGCTCGTATACACATTAAAGAGCACCGGTTAGTCTGCAGATCCATTTGGCAGTCCTGGGGTTAAAATATGTGGCTCTAAGGTCCATGCACCCAGACGGAGAGCAACCCGACGAGAGTGCAGGACGGCTGCTATCCAGTTCACCAACCAGGGATTGACCCCCTTCTCCATCAGCGCGGTCATCAAAATATCATATCGAACTCTATTGTACGCATCCTCGAGATCAAGCGCTGCCGCCATCGTTTCTTGTCTACTCTGGAACCCCTCATAAACGTCAAAGGCAAAAGTGACTGCATTTGACCAGGTATCTTTTCCTGGCCTGTAGCTCCCCAGGCCTCTTGGAAGAAGCTTCCCGCTTTCCAAAAACTCTTGCAACTTGACAGCGACTATCTTCTCTAGAACCTTCCCAAATGTATTTTGAAGGGTGATGATTCTAAAGCCGCTAAGCTTTGACTGATCCTTGAATGGTTTTGGGAGAGGGATGAGATAGCTGTGCACCCAATCCTGCGGTACTGATGCTGTCCTAATGCTCTGGTTAAAGCAGTCGGTCATCTCCTCCAGGTCTGCATCGCTCAAACCCTTCATGTGGCCATACCTGACCCTATCGGGCCCTGGTGCCGTGTCTTTTGCCTTTTTCAAAATGTGTTTAACATCTCCCACCCGTATGATGTCTTCATACTGCATATTCTTCGCGGTGCTAGATAACTCCTCTCTAACTGCATCCCTGGTGTCCGCATCATTATGATTGGTCTGCTATAAAAATCTCTGGAGAAATGCCTCCCCTTTCTCTTTGTCTGTTGTCACGCGCACACCATCATCTCTGTAAATTGTTCCCACTGTCATAGGCCGATCTTTTCTCTGCATTTGCCTGAGCAGTTTCCAGAATTTTCGCAGTATTTTATCACCTCCAATCTTCTTCATGAAACATTCCCATTATGCCTTTTTGGCCTCTGCAGCACAGCGCTTGAAAACCTCCACCTTGTCTTTCTTGACATTTTCCGCTGTGTCCACTTCCTCTCGTGAGCTTTGAAGTGTCTGTCGCACTTTCTTTAGCTGCTTCACTACAGCTCTCTTTGCTTTCCAAGCATGGTCTACTTCTGGGGTCCACCATGGGGGATGCAAAAAGGGAGTTTTTACAGTCCTGTTGCATGCCGCTTGCCTGAGGCGTCCAAGAAGGCAATCGGTCCTCTCATACCGGAAGGTCTTGCGCGCTCTCCCAGCTTTAACTGTCCTGGGTTTAGAGATCAGGACTGAGCATGGCATGTGATCACTCCCATGGTCATTCAAAACAGTCCACTTTACATCAAGGACTGATGACTGGGAGACAAGTGCCAAGTCAATAGCTGTGTCTGCATTGCCAGGCCTCATTGCCATTCTAGTCGGCCTACCATCATTTATGCAGACCACATTGGAGTCCACCATGGCATCCGCAAGGGAAATTCCCTGTCGATTTTCTCCACTGCTGTCCCAATCTCTGTACTTTGCATTGAAGTCTCCATATATGAGTAGCCTATCACCTGGTAATTCCTCCAGTTCCTTAAACCAGTCCCAGTGTTCCTTTCTGACAAAACAGTTCACTGTGGCATATACATTTATGATGTTCCAACTTAGGCCCCCAATCTCCATTTGTATACCCTGGACCTCTCTTGCACTGTGATTCCACTGGCTCAAGTCAAGTACCACATGCTTCACTCCTTTCTTCACCAGCAGACCTTGTCCATGTCTCTTCTGCCCAATAGGGTTTATATAACTGGCGTACCAAGGGCAATGGTATTTGTCTGTATTTAGCTCCTGGAGCATGAGGACATCAAAAACATATATTAGTCTCTCCAATACAGGACCTCTCTGTCTGGCACTGCGACAATTCCAGTATCCCACTCTTACATAGTTGAAACCTAGTCTCTCCACTTTTCGTCTTGTTCTCCTGGCGCCTGCCCTTCTATTTCTATGCCGTCATCTCACACCATTTCCTGGTCTTCTCCTCCTCACTCTCTCTTCGCTAGCCTCTGAGGGATGTGTCAAGCGCAGAGCACGTGCTCCGTAGCTCCGGCGACGATTCCCATGTTTGAATGAATCCATAGGCAAAGTTTGGATATTGCAGGAAATAAACGGTCACCCTAGCATTGCCTGCTTGCTAGGGAAGAGGCAGGGGATGTCCCGCAGGAGCCCATACGCCTGGTGCCTCCCCGCACGCCTGCCAGACGTCCAACTTTCACGACCAGTTAACCCATGGCCATCCAGTTCCTCAGCACGCTGGTCCACCTTGAACTTGGAGGTTTATATTTTTAGTTTTCCGTCTCCTAGATAGACTGCTGTCCAAAGCTAACGGGTTCCACCTACCCGGGAGAGGGGTTAGAGCGCCCCGACTCGCTTGGCAGGCACTTCTCCGAGCATATGAGGTATTTTCTAAGGAACTCAGATCCCACCCTGAGATCCCGCCTCGCCCTCTGTGCCCACCGCCAGTTGGTCCGCGGCTGCTTATTTGATATTCGCAGCTAACCTCTATATCTAGAGGCCGTTCCACGATCCGCCACCAGTGGACGCGCTGGGTCGGGTATGGTAGCCCCAGAGGTCGCCCCAATGGTCGCCCACATAGAGTATTGTTGTTTATATTTTGATGCCAGTTTTCTATCATATTATTTGGGGCCGTATGACAAGAATATTTTGGCCGAAACTCTGACTGACTGTCAATTATTAGTTTGTTGTGAACTAAGTGTTCTAGTGTTGTTTTGCGAATGTGCGTTTCTAGCGGTTATGGATAGGGAGGATAATATGGAAACTGGCCGATAGTTACTAATGAGACGATCGTGTAATGAACCAGCTTTGAATTGAGGATACACTTTAGCGATTTTAAAGGCTGATGGGAAGTGCCCTTTGGTGATACATTGATTATATATAAAAGTTAGTGACTCGCAGATCACCTGTGCAGCGCAGCGAAGGATCCGATTACTGATTCCATCTAGTCCTGATGAGTTATTGTTTTTAAGGTTACTGAGATGAGTAAATACTTCAGTGGTCGTCATTAAAAGTATATTGCAGGGAATGTCTCTATAATATTTATTCTCACAAAATTATGCCAGTAAAGATATATTATGAGGAGAATCTGGTATTGCAGCCTTCAGTTAGTTTATGTCGGGTTGAAAGAAACTACTGAATTGATCACATGTAACCTGATTTTATGGTAATGATTGTGATGACTTGTGTTTGTTTGTCAAGGTATTAATTGCTTTCCATATATCTTTAGTGTTGATTTTTTATCTATTATTAAGTTCTTAATATAATTTATCTTTTCCTTTCGAATAACATATTGAACTTTGTTTCTCAGACTACGCACGTGGTTAGATATCTGTTTTTATGTGCCCTGTCCCGGTCTCTCATAATTTCAACTACCTGCTGCGTGATCCACGGGGTCTTAGTGTAATGTTTAACTCGAAATTCCTTACATGGAACATGATTGTCAAATACACGTAGAAAGGTCTTCGGCCAGTGGTCCAGGGCATCATCTGCGCCAGGAAGCTGGTAAACATGGTCCAGAGATGAGGTGAGCAAGTCTTGTAAAAACATATCTTGACTGAAGTTTTAATAATTTCTATATTTTATACTTATGTGTTTGTGTTTCAGAGTTTTGGTACCTCCTTGCGACCACGTGCAACATACTGGGTAGTGATAGCTCATTGCATTAATAGGTACAATGCATTCTGTGATGTTGTCAGCACATGTAGTATAAATATGATCTATAAGTGTTGCAGATGTTTTTGTTATTCTAGTAGCTAGCTTGACTAACTGTTGGAAACTATATTACTAAAGACTGCATACATCATAGTGGTGAATTTTTCATACCAGATGTTTCCTGCACTGGGGTTTCGATAAAGATAGCCAACTACTAGGGGTATGCGATTTTAAAGTTTAACTCTAAGACATCCACACTCAATCTCACAGCTTTTAAAATCTAGCCTGTGGTTAACGTTAAGCATATTAGAAATATAAACTGCAATACCCGCCTCTTGCTTCTGATAAGGATCTCTTCTACTAACTTTAAAACCTCTTATAGCGATGGCATCACCTAGATGTTACCATTTAATCGACTTTCACTAACGCCGAACATGTGGACATTTTGATTAAGTATAAGTGATAGTTCGGACAGCTTCCAAAATTGATGGCAGATATTTAAATGGCCGATTTTGAGCTCATATTTGCTGAGCCAGTTTTCATACTTATTAGTCATTTCAACAATGCGTAATCATACAATTTAAAAAAAAAAAAAAAAAGCACAAAGTGAATACAACTTACGTCCCTTATTACAATACATACTCTAAAGTAGAGAGAAACAGTAATATCTCTGTCAATATATTTAAAAAAAATACCTATACAGATCAGTAGGGAAGAGCAGTGAAGACCCAGTTACTCACAGTAAAAACACAATAAAAGTATTATAAAAGATATACAACTGAATACTATCGATTAATGTAAAGTGAATGTTTATAGTCTCTTATAACCTAGCACGTTACTAGTTAAAACAATAACCAAATATGTAGGTAAACGGTCTAAAAGAGACTCTTTCTTGCACCGAGATCAAGTGTAGCTTTGTGCTGAATTACTAGTAAATGTCAGGTCGTGTTTGTCGTTGGTACAGCAACATCATAAGTGCTTGACGATGTGTAGCTGGGCGAAAACGTGTGAGTTGTAACCATTCTGGGTTACAATGAAATGGATACGGTTGATGTCTTACGGGTATGTAACGACTACAGACTAAAGGCTCTGCTTCGTGGCTAACAGGAGACTGTAGTGGCACGTTATTACTGATAGATGGTTCCTTGCTGGGGAGAAGAGGGATTCATAATTATCAATCTCCTGTGCGAATGAGGGCGTATTGTACGGACTTGATGTGGTAGAAGTGTTCTGTCTGGCTTGGATTTCAGGTGCAGTGGTTATGAGTGGTCTGCACACTTCTGGCCTATTTGTACTTGATTTGACGGGAGTACGTCGTCTGGCTTGAATTTCAGGTGGAGTAGATAAAATTGTACTACGCGATCCTGTATTGGAAGTAAGCTGTGTCCGTTCTGGGTATTTGATATTTTTGGCGAAGAAGCTGGTGCCCAATGTAGCCAACTGTATTTGATCTTTATAAACACGCTTTTTGTGTTTGTGTACCAGCATGTAAAGGGAAAAACGATGTGTTGTTGATTAACTGTATGTTGGTGTGAGAACAAAACTTCTACAATATGTTGTTATTTATATCAGCTAGACGACGCTGGAATCCATAACTCAGTTACATGATGGAGGAGACGAAAATGTCTGTTAGCCGATAAACACCAGCCCAGGCAATGGGATTAGGGAAACAATGTCATTGTATGAAGTGGCCATCCGGTCGCTGTATAGGTCTTTCATTAAAGAATCGCTTATTATAATGTGTGCACAGTCGGGTCGTGCTGCCTGTACATATTGGTTGTCAGTACGCCAGTTGTTTCTTCCATTCAGCAGCAGTCTGTATGTCTCCATGCGACTCCCTCTGTGTTTCCCGCAGGCGTGTGTTGTCTGTTGGCAGTATACTATAGCACTGTATGTTTTCTGACGAATGCTCTTGAAGCACTTCGAATCTGTTGCTTAATTTTACATCTATGGGATAGACTGCTTGTAGTGTTTTATCTTCCTCTGCACGTTGAGGTTTTTTCCTGTTTTGTTTTGTTATTTGTTTTGGGTGAAACTGGGTTTCTAGATTCTGCGAGGTTGATAGAGTTGCTTGGGAACACGGAACACGCTTGTTCAGTTGGATCTGTGGAGGTGTTATGCTGTAAAGTTTCTATTGTTTTTCTTAGCAATGCATTTTCCTCTTTCAGGGGCGTGATTTCTGCTGTGAAAGGAGTTTTGTTTAAAATTTTTGTTTATTTATTTATTTATTTTTTTGTATTTTGCGCTCGCTTGCTTTGAACGCAAGGGTAGACCAGACAACTATTTATAGTAAAGATGGACATAATTTTGCGTGTGGCTTAGATTTCCCTATTAACAGTGTCCCTTGCCATCAGGCGAACCCACTCCGACTTCAGAGGTACTTGCAATTTACGTCCCCAAGTCAAGGACGACAGGTCAACATTTTAGTCCAGCTGTCCGATGTAGGGGTTGAACCGCTAACCTCGGCATCAGCACACCAGATGTTTAAGAACACGCGTTCTTATCCATTCGGCCATGCGTCTTGCTTTGCGAGCAGTGTAGCCACTGCTGGTCTTGATGTTCGCATCAATGTTCGCTGTAACAGTAACAATGAGCGCCTTTAAGGATTGTTCTATTACTTCAATGCACCGATGACAATCGCACGATTGTCCATTGATAGCTGGGGTTTTATCTAAGGCTGGTAATACGTCTGCCACTCTTACGTTGGTCTCTACGTTGATTTGGAAGTGCTCCATTTGATTTTCAATGGCCAAGAGCACTGATGGGGTAGCTGGCCTCGTGTTGATGGTATTTTCCTGTTCACTTGTCGTATGTATTAGTTGAGAAACATTGTCAGCTGTGATGTCCACAGCTGTAGTTGTGGGCTTTGTAGATTCTGTTTCCTCACTCGAGATGAGCATGCTGGTGCTATCTTGTGTCTTTGATATGTCTTTACTCGTGAATGTATGTAGTGAGTTTTCCAGCTCGACAAAGTCTAATTTTAGCCAAGAATTAATGTTTTCAACACTCCCCTGGGCCAACAGTTTATTTTTCGTGTGATATAAATGGATCGTGAGGATTCGCATCGTAATCAGATCTTTAACGTGGGCCTTGCGCCTATCTTGTCTGTGTTGAATTAGTTCCGGATTGTAATAGTTGAGGAAACAAGTTTGAAATGCCTCATAATGGAATGCATTGTTAAAAGATACCTTAACACATTGGCCAGAGCTGGTGTGTTGGACGACTCGGCTGACTGGATTCACACACCTGGCGAGCTTGGTCTTGACCGCCTTCTCTTTGTTTAGTTTGTAAGTTTTATTCACGGCCTATCGTAAACCGGATCTTGTTTTCACACCAGTCACCCCCAAAGAGCCCTCTCCTACCGATGACATTATTGCATAATGTTATCAAACCCGCTTGAAATCAGCGATTACATTGTAGCTCTAGACACGCCGCAGGAAATTTGAAGTCCCGTGTTGTGGTTGGTTGGTTTTGAGACACCTCATGCAATTGATTGGGCTAAATTTGTTATTGTTCAGCTATCACTTGAAATGAATATTATATCTAATACATATTTTTGCAATATCACCACTTGTATTAATCTAAGAACTATTTTACCACATCCATAGAATCACAACGAGCACAGTGATATAAAAAAAATATATTAGGTTAATTCAGCGGGCAGTAATAAAAATCCGAGAAGCAAGAGCTCAGAAAAACACGTCCTCACTCTACCGGAGGAGAAGAAGAAGCAGACAGGGGCAGCAAATGATGGAAGGGTTGACAGAATGGCACGGAATGCATTCAGCAGTTGAAGATAATAAAATAACACAGGGCAATTGTTCGTGGAGGTACATCATCTCCTGCTGGAGTTGGGGTGCTGGGGTGGCTAGCATGACTGCCTGCCAAGGAACACGATACATGATGAAGATAGTGATGATGATGATGATGATGATGATGATGATGATGATGATGATGATGACAGTGATGATGATAGTGATGATGATAGTGATGATGATGATGATGATAATAATTATGATGATGTTAATGACAATGATGGTGATGATGATAATAATCATAGTGATGATGATGATGATGATGATGATGATGATGATGATGATGATGATGATGATGATGATGGTAGTGATAATGATGATGATAGTGATGATGATGATGATAGTGATGATGATGATGATGGTGATGATGATGATGATGATGATGATGATGATGATGATGATGATGATGATGATGATGATGATTATAGGGATGATGCTAATGATCATGATAATGATGAAGATAATGATGATGATGATAATGATGATTGTGATGAGGATGAGATTGATGACGACGACAACGACGACAACGATGATGATGATGATGAGGCTGATTATGATGACGACGATAACTATAATAACGATGATGTTAAGAGCTTTAGAGTCCATCAAACTTTATAAAATTGATTAAAATTAATTTTCAGAGAAATTTCTGAAAAGACACGGTTGCAATGGAGAGAACTGGTCACCTATACTCAGTATTTGTCTTCTTATATTCCTCTATATTACTTTGATAGTGGAAATCGCAATAGCACTTTAGCTAGATTGCTTACCTGCCAGTTCGGTGCTCATGCGTTCGCATTCCGGTGGACGATTTTGTTGTTTTATTGACTGGGCTCTGAAGTCTATGCAGCCTAAAATGGATACCAGGAAACACCATGGGAAGAAAGGCGACCGACGTGGTATTGCCCACGTCATACATCGAATGCTGGTTGGCTTATAACAATATGGGCCTAGAACCCGTTATGCAATGCTCTTAAAGGTCCCTTTACTTTCTGACCTTGCACCAGATACTTTCCAAGGCATGTAATAGAGTCATTTACTTTTCTTTAACCGATGCCTTCGGGTCCCCAAAATGGATTATAGGTGGTTGAGCTGTTAAGGCATCTGGAGTGTTTATGCTTGTTGCTACTGTTTGCTTACACATTTTCCTCATGTTAGACTGGTAGTGCATGGTTCCGTCGCCTGCTACTGAGTGAGTGAGTGCAGCCACACCGTGGGCTGTGAATTTCATGTGGAGTGCTTTTACGCCCGCCCGCGGTTGTTTGTAGCGTGAACTGCATGTTCAGAAAAAATGGCGACCGGGCGGTCGCTGAACTAAATATGTTGTCTAATGTGGTAATGTTTGACTGCTGGTTTTCTAGTGACTGCCGATTCCATGGTCCATGAATTGTATTTTTCGTGACGGACTATTCTGTGAGTAGTCAGGCAGCGGCAATATGCATAGTGTAGCTGTGCGGGCTGTTGTTTTGTCAAGACTCCTGTCTGTTTCACTTTTCTCATGGGGCAGTGAGGAGCATTTTGTGTGATATTCACTGGCACAGGAAAGGAGCATAATAGAGCGACCCTTTGCCGTGTAGTTAGAACCGCAAGTAGCTTAACCGATTGCTTGCCCCATCCCATCACCACGAGATATGATGATGATGATGATGATGATGATGATGATGATGATGATGATGATGATGATGATGATGATGATGATGATGATAGCGAGGATTATGAAGATGCTGAAAGAGCTGCAGCGGATTCAGCGATCATATGATGATTAATCTCTTATAGAATCAGCCCAGCCGTCCATGGTGATACTGTTTTCATATCCGTGGCGTGCTCGCCCATCTGGTGCGGCCGGCAACAATGCACTATTTGGTTGTTCTATTTGCAGGTAGGTGTTCTAAGCGAAAGGTCTCTCTGTAAGTAATGTATTTGCCACAGCTTTGTTTGCGTCTTACGGCCATCTGTCGTCGGAATGCAATCTAGCCTGAAAGTATGGGTGTGTGCAAATATGTATTTGAAGACACACACATATGTAACATCGAACTTAAGCACACCCACACACATACATATATATATATATATATGGGCAGACAGAAGCATACGTAGGTAGATGAGTAGGGTAGGGTAGATAGATACACACACAAACACTCACAGAGATAGGCAGGCTTACAGACAGACAGTTGGGCAGGCAGATAGAGAAGAAAGATAGAAAGGCAAATAGACAGAAAGGAAAAAAAGACAGGTAGAAGGACGGGTGAACGAAAAGACAGACGGCAGAAAGACATACACTGAAACAGATAGAGAGAAAAACGGACAGGCAAATAGGCAGAAAGAAAGAGAAAACTGTTAAAACAGATGAACGAAAAGACAAACTGATCGACCGACCTATCGACAGACACACAGTGGGCGCTGGACATGTTCAGAGGGCAGATATATTTTGAATCAGCAGCAGACGTGAAAAAGGTGGTTAAAAACAAGAGGGTCGGTTTCATGGCACCGGTTTCCATTTGTTATAACTGGATCTCTTTCCTCATATAGCACGGTCTCTTTCCTCATATAGCACGGTTTCTTTCCTCGTATAACTGGAGCTCTCTCCTCATGTAGCACGGTCTCTTTCGTCATATAACTGGAATTCTTTCCTCATATAATTTGGTGTCTAATCTGATATAGGTTCGACCCCCGCTGGTGACTTGCGGGATAACTGAGCCGGCCGCTCAGAAAGCAATGGCAAACTACTGAGCGTAATCTTGCCAAGAAATCAACATACAGCTGAAAGTTGCTGATGTTGACAGCGATGTCATGTAAAGAATATGCAAAAAAACAAAAACAATCTGATATAGCTCGGTCTCTTTCGTCACATAACCGGGTCTCTTTCCTCATATAGCTGGGTCTCTTTCTTCATATAATTCGGCCTCTTTCCTCATATAATTCGGCCTCTTTCCTCATATAATTCGGCCTCTTTCCTCATATACACGGTCTCTTTCCTCATTTAATTTAGTCTTTTTAATTTAATCTTTTCTGATATAACCCGGTCTCATTCGTCATGTAATTCGGCCTCTTTCCTCATATAACATGGTCTCTTTCTTCATATAACTGGATCTCTTTTCTCATATAACTAGGTCTCTTTCCTCATATAACACGGTCTCTTTCCTCTTATAACACGGTCTCTTTCGTTATATAACTTGGTCTCTTTTCGCATATAACACGGTCTTTTTCCTCATTTAACTCAATCTCTTTCTCCAGAGCGGCCTGCCGAGGCGTCGCACAGAGCACGAACTTCGTTGCTCCTAGGATGCCCCCCCCCCCCTCGAGTGCACACATCAAGAGATTGATGGAAACCGGAAACGACCTTATGACCTTTACAGAGCGAGACAACCGCGGCGTGATCACGTCGTCATGAAGATTCAAGACAGCAGTAGGCATAAAAGATGGTGTCTAGTTGGTCACGGCTGAAGAGCGCAATTGGGAGGGTACAAGAATTACCTTGGTGCGAGGAAATGCAACCTAAAGACAAAATGTCATGGCAGGGCAGACCAGGCTCTAAGCCTTGGTTGTCGACTGGTGTAGGATCGAAGCTACGACAGGCGGACAGTTAGAGCATTGCTTTGCTGATCCGACAGCTTCTGAAGCTTGTCTTGTTCCAGATGTAGAGGTGTTACCTTTCCTCTGGAGTGAACTAGGCAGGCCGAAAGAGGGATCATGCTGCATGGGCAACACATGATCTCTATATTTTAGCCCAGGCTTTGTGCTATGGAGAGGCAATAACTCCATCCCTGGTCTTAACCGGTCTCGGAATCAAAGTGAAAGGCAAATATTACGGGTTATAAGTCCCTGTCAGTTGGCGTAGACATGGGCCGCCACGCGTTGCCTCTGACTGTGGGAGACATTTACAGTTGTCACTGATCAGCTACCGCCCGCCTCAAGCTGGGCGGCCCCCGGCCAATTGGGTGCTGATCCGCCACAGCCTGACTGCTTCAATGGGTGCTTGGGGCTAGGACAAAATCTGAATCGCAGGCTGTAAAACCAATGCACCAGGTACTAACAAAAAAAGAAAAATAGAAACCTCAAGCTACGGCTTGCAACCTGGAACGTGAGAACCATGTGTCCAGGATTTTCCACTGACTTGACCAATATTAACGATGTGAGAAAAACTGCTGTGATTTATGCCGAACTCAATCGTCGTAACATTGATATTGCTGGCCTGCAGGAGACTCGCCTCGCTTAGGAAGGGTCACTCAGGGAAAACAATTACAGCTAGTCGTCAACTTACGACCACGATCGGTTCCGACAGACCAGTCGTAACACGATTTGGTCGTAACTTGAGTACGCTATGTGTACAGTAATGTGAAGTGATGTTATAAAAATAGTTAAGTTAAATTATATCATAAATTTATGTTATTATTGTTATAAATCATAATTTTCGATGTTCATTTTGTGCCATTTGTATCATCTCTACACCATTTTGTTTCTTATTTTTACATCGTCAGGTTTAAGAAAAACACTGCATTAACTGTACATGTACAACTGGTTTAATATTTGCAAAACATACAAAATACAGGTGTGGAAAATACTATAGGAAACATTATTATTACATGGTCTACCATCTCTAGTTCGGCGTCGTCAATAATGATTGATGGTACCCCATGTGCACCTTGTGACATAATCTGTATCTTCTTTTTGCTAATTGTTAAACCAAATTCTGAAGAAGCATTGGAGAATGCAGATAGCAGACATTGTATTTCTTCCTGATCGCACTCTGGTATGAACCTAAGGCCTATCCACGTCAATGTGGAAGCACTAGACTCGAGTTAATAAATCTGAAATTTAATATGGCTAGTGATTGTGGTCGTAAAGTCGAATGGTCGTAAGTTGCATAGGTCATAAGTCGACGACTAGCTGTACACCTATTTTGGAAGGGCAGAGGGCAGCAGAAAAAAGGCAGCACGGTGTGGGCTTTGCAGTGAAGAATTCGCTACTCGGAATGATTGAAATTCCAGCAGGAGGAAATGAAAGGCTATTATCCCTGCGCTTGGCAACCTCTTGTGGTTTTGCCACCAATTATTACTGCATATGCCCAGACACTCGATTCCTCTGATGATGTGAAGGATTCGTTCTTTGAGGAGTTAGACTCCGTGATCAAGGCAGTTCCAAAATCTGACTACATTTATATGGTCTGTGATTTCAGTTCTCGTGTGGGCCAGTGTGCCTTGGAAAATACAACATCGTTCGCATAAATTAAAATGGGCAAAGGCTGCAGGAGCATTGCACCAGAAATGACCTAAGTATTACAAACTTCTTTTTTAAAAACAAAAGATATGCATAAGGTCACATGGAAACATCCAAGATCCGGCCATTTGCACTAGCTGAACTTCATCATCACACGGAGACAACATCTGAACCATATATCATTGACTCGAAATTACCACAGTGCTGACTGATACGGATTATTCTTTGGTTGTTGCAAAGGTTAGACTGAGACCAAAGATAATCTACACAGCTAAACACAAATCTAGCCCCAGGATTAATATTATTAACACTCACGATCCTGAAAAGTGCTTTCAGTTTCAACAGCAACTTGAAGATGCTTTCACTGATATACCAGAAAATTGTACAGTAAATGAAAAGTGGGGTCAACTTAAGGAAACTTTTATAAAACTGCCGTAGGGGTTTACGGCACTGTGGATCATAAGAGGCAGGACTGGTTTGCGGCAAACAGCCAGACTCTGCAGCCCTTGATTGATAAGAAGAAGATAGCTCTCTTAAGAAACAAGGAAGGACCAACGCGTAACACTCTGAGTGAGCTAGAGCAAGTTAGGAAGGATGTGCAAAAGGCTGCCAGGCAGTGCGCAAATGATTATTGGATCAAGTCCATTCAAATCGCAAGTGATAAGAGAAACATCAGAAGCATGTATGAAGGAATAAAGAAAGCCTGTGGTCCAATGATCAAAAGAAGTGCACCATTGAAACCTTGACTGGAGAAATCATAACTGATTAGAATCAGCAGATGGACAGATGGGTAGAGCACTATTTGGAGCTTTATTCAAGTGAGACCAAACTAGCGGATGATGCCCTCAACGCTATAGAGGCTCTACCAACTCTTGACCACCTGGACATACTTCCCACCATAACAGAAGTTAAGTGTGCTATAAATGAACTTGCATCTGGCAAGGCTCAAGGTAAGGATGGGATTCCAATAGAGGTTATCAGGAGTGGGCAAGACACACTCACTCTACAGATCCACCAGCTAATAGAGCTATGCTGGCGAGAAGGACAAGTCCCACATGATTTCAAAGATTCAAGCATCATAACACTGTACAAGAACAAGGGCGATCGGAGAGACTGCAACAACTATAGGGGTATCTCACTTCTGTGTATTATTGGAAAAATATTTGCCAGAATTGTTCTGCGCAGACTTCAAGTCCTAGGAGATCAAGTCTACCTCGAATCACAGTGTGGGTTTCGACAGAACCGGTCTACCATTGATATGATATTCCCATTGCGACAAATGCAAGAAAAATGGCGTGAACAGAATCAACCACTGTTTATTGCCTTCATCGACCTCACAAAGGCATTTGATTTGGTCAGTCGTGAGGGTCTGTTCAAGGCACTAAAGAAGATTGGCTGCCCACCAACTCTTCTGTCCATTGTGGGATCATTCCACACAGGCATGAAGGGTGTAATCAAGTGTGATGGTGCATTTTCTGAAGAGTTTGAACTCAAGAGTGGAGTTAAGCAAGGTTGTGTACTAGCTCCCTCCCTCTTTGGAATATACTTTTCACTTCTACTGAAATATGCCTTTCGTGATCAGGATGGTGGTATATACATTCACTCATGCTCAGATGGCGGCCTCTACAATGCTCAGAGATTGAAGGCCAAGACCAAAATTAGGAGGGTACTGATCAGAGAGTTGCTTTTTGCAGATGATGCTGCAGTTACGTCCCACTCTGGGGAAGAATTGCAATGTCTACAATCTTCCATTCTCCAATACTTGTTTTGAATTTGGTTTAAATTAGCAAAAAGAAGACACAGATTATGTCACAAGGTGCACATGGGGTACCATCAATCTTTTCTGGCGACGCCGAACTAGAGATGGTAGACCATTTTACATATCTAGAATCAGTGGTAAATAGCAAATTATCCCTAGATCAGGAAATCAACATCCGGACTGGTAAGGCAGCAACAATGAACAGGTTAAGAAAAAGAGTCTGGGAGAGCAGGAAGCTTACTGCCAAAACAAAAGTCCTTGTCTATCAAGCCTGTGTCCTTAGTACTCTTCTTTATGGCAGTGAAACCTGGACAACTTACTCATACCAATAGAAACGTTTAAACAGCTTTCATATGCGGTGTCTGAGAAGAATTCTTGGTATTAAGTGGCAAGACAAAATCACAAATACTGAAGTAATGGAAAGATCAATTTTTGTGACGGTTTATTCCATGCTCAGTCTTCGTAGACTTAGATGAATAAGACATCTTCGGAGGATGGATGATGGTAGAATACTAAAGGACATATTTTATGGTGAATTACATATGGGTAAGAGATCTCAGGGTCGGCCTCTACTGCGATACAAAGATGTGTGTAAGCGGGACATGATTGATACAGGCATTGATAATGCACAGTGGGAGCAAGTCGCCGCTGAACGTGTTGCATGGAGGGCAAAGATCAGAAATTGAATAAAGACAAAGGAGAAAATTATTGCAGATAAGTCACACACCGAGCGTGTGAGACGTAAGATGGTGCATGGTGGTGGAAATGACCACGTGTTCACATGCACCCACTGTGAACGAACATTGACAGCGCGAATTGGCCTTATCAGTCACATTCGCTACCGCCATAGGTAAAAGTTATTATGCCTTTTTAAAGCACAAACTATCATCTGTCAAGACTGCAAGGTGCCAAAGAAAGTTGGTCACGCATTGACGTTAACTTGTTACTACAGCAACGCGCTTTAATCATTAAATATAATGTTCTAGTTCAGGCAATAGTCGTTAGTTACTTTGGCAGTCCAAGGAATTAACAACATTCGTTGCAATACTTTCTTTATTTTCTGAAATCTGTTTTTGCTTGCCAAGTCTATTCCTAATCTCTCTCACGCATATCCCATCTTATGTTAGGTATTATAACCTCCCGGTATTTAAATATATCAGTTTATTGGGTATTTTACGTTTTATTCTTATGTCACATTTTGATACAACCAGTGTTTCTGATTTCTTGACATCCAACTAATGTCCTTTATCGCACTCTCTATTACCAAAATTTCCAGAGGTTGTTGTAGATCTTTTGTATTTTCAGTTTTCATTACTGTGTCATCTTCCTATTGTAGATTTGTTATATTACAACGCACAGCTCGTACTCCTGGCCTCGCTTTAGTCTCTCATAATTACTTCGTTATGGAAAGGGAAGAGATCTTGCGACAAAACACATCCTTGTCTTACTCCTTGCTTTATCTGTCTATAAATGCCCCATTAACTTCCCATTTGAATTGCTGCTATGTGTTTCCATAAAATATGCTTTATTCTTCTGAAATCTTTCCAATCATTTTAATATCTTCCAACATTTTCATAATTTCATCATGCCTCACTTTATCCATTGGGGGGGGGGGGGGGGGGGGGCACTCTCTGGCTTTGAACTCAAACGTAGTCCATGCACGCTATTTCTAGTAGCACTGAATTGAATTTTGCGTGTGGATTAGCTTTCCCTATTACCACTGTCCCTCACTATCAGGCGAACCAACTCCGACTTCAGAGGTACTTGTAATTTACGTCCCCAAGTCAAGGACGAGAAGTCAACATTTTAGTCCAACTGACCGGTGTAAGGGTGGAGACTACTACCTCGACATCAGCACACCGGATGTTTAAGAACGATGTTTCTTATCCATTCGGCCATGCTGACCTGCACTGTATCAACTTACAATTATATTAGTTTTGTCCCGAAGCAGTTTTCGGCTACGGGTCTTGGTGTGATGACGTCATCACATTGTGCAGGCCTGAGAGCAAAGGGTCTTCCTTTCACTTAGCGAGACGATGAAACCTCCCCTGCTATTATCAGTACAGCTCCATGTCAACTTCACTAACGCGGCCTTCTCTATCCAGTGCCTTAGTATACACTATTGTCAGCAACTCAGCTTTGACAGGCATACAAGGATTCCTCTTTTGTACCACACGAAATGATAACTCGTACGTCGTACAAAAGGATACAAATATGATACAAATTTATTCTGAGCTAGTTGTACATTAACTCTGCTAGCGGATAACCACATAGGTAATACTCATCATGGTATATCGTGATGATGTTATGTGAAAGATGATATCGATGGTAATCTCTATCGAAGTTAAGTCTAAGTCATAACTATTGCTACTGTCCTTTTACGCAACAAAGGATTCACAGCGAATACATCAGTCCGTCTTCTACGCTGTCGGGTCCCGGTCTGACGATCTTCGTGACGTGTCCAGCCACGAGCAGTTGACCCTTCCTGCGCCAGCTGGTTTGCGTGCTCGGAGTTCCAGCACGCGGTTAGCGACTTGTTAGTGACTTGTCAACCGGTTAGAGTTACCAGTGTTTAAGGGACACTTCTCGTGATGCGGGTTTCCCCACTCTATTCTGGGTAACTCCAGCTCACGTCATACAGTGTCCCCTTTTTAGACACGAGTGTGTCCAGTCGGAGAACTATTCATAGTTCTCACTCGTGCTTCTGTCCCTTCTGTCCCTATTTCCTAGATAGCTATGTTCTCTTTATCCTGAGTAGGTCTATTTCCATAGTTCTACTTCTATCGTATCTATTAGCTTATTTGCAGCTTTTGACAGGCTCTCCCTCCCTTTGTGTTGTGTTACAAACTTTTAAGTTGTGGGTGTAACACAAGTAGTAATCTCAACAAAAAATTAGGGCTGTCTAATTTTGTCAAAGGCTGCATGAGTTTTCTAACTCTGTTCTGGGCATAGGACAAGATCACTCCTTTCCCTCGTCACACTGTTGTACTACTTCACTTGGCTAATTGATTACCACACCACACTAGTACAGTTGGCTAGAGTCCGTGCTCATACTAACATTATACTTCTTGGGAGTTGTGTGATCCGGAACCAATGTCTTTTAGACCTTTCCTCAAATTGTCAATATACCTGACAACCCATACAAATTGCCCCTGTTACGAGTACAATATATGAATAATATTCATGCTCCCATATAATATTTACTTCAACTAGTATACATGCTTTATGTGCTAATGTTCACCTTTTTAGCTTCCGCTTGTGAAGAAATATTTCAGTGTTACACTTAGGTTCTCGAGATTTTGTTGTGTCCCCTGTTTAGATTAGTTATATCTCTTTGCAAGTAATGGTGTATGCATCTTTATGTGTTAGTTTTCCTGGTTGGTTGCGTGTTTGTGTTTAACTCATGTGTATTTAACATACCAATATGTGTATGTGTCTATAATTTACGTGTATGTACTCTTTCGAGCGCCGTAAAGCGGTTTATTTTAGTCACAAACGAGTGTGTAAGGCTGATTTATGACTACTCTCCCGATTTAGGATGCTCAAAATATGTTTCCTATCTTTATCATCTAAGTATGGCAACTACACAGATAAAAAATTGAACAACACATTGTCTTACACACATTGACACGGACGAATTACAAAAACTCGCGTTGTGTGGCGAAAAAATTCCCGCAACATGTCTCACTGCTCTGTATTTATCTCATTCTCTCACTCTCATCCATACATCTTTCATTCCTCTTTCATTCCACAGAGGTTTTAAAATACCTGTTCTGTCATTAAAATATGGTTGTAGAAAAAAATGGATGAACAATATATATTTACACTAAATAGTTGGCTGAATTTAAACAGGTTTTCAAGCCAAATGACTGTGCTATATTTCTGCACTCGTCATTTCTGTACAAAAATATACATAATTAAGAGGATTGTTCACTACCAATCCTGTGGGTAATGATTGATATAGCTAATCTATTCTAAGTTGGTGTACTGTGCTACGCTAACTAAGGGAACTAATCTAACTAAATGATCAAAATGGGGGAAAGTGTGTTAGTTACCTTATTGTGTGTTAGTACATAGGATGGTATAAATTTCTAAATGATGGAATTAATTTCTAAGTAATGTTTTAATTAACTAACTCTCTAACAAAATGTGTTTAACTGATGATAAACTAAAGTTATGTTTCCTACGCTGAAAAGTATGATGTAAGGGTTAAACTAAATGAGTTTCTAACTAAGTGTAATTGAATTTTAACTACTAAATGTTATTAATAAGGTTATATGGATGGTTCTACATTCTATTGTAACTACAAAAATACGATGTTATATGCAACTGTTATAAAAACCTGTTATTATACATATCACATACATTTTAACTGTATCTAAATTAACTAATTACATCCAGGTGTGTTGTCAGAGTAGCGTCCTCTGTTGAATCTCGTTGAAAAATAGAGTTCATCGAGACAAAGTTTGATATCTACGCTCTCATCCTGGGTAACGTTGAAATATCGTTCTACTCATGGGTTGCATATATGGTGGTGGCGTAGACATCTTATAATGTGTCTGTTCACTTTCACTCGTACTTACACAGTTAATAGTAAGCAAGTTCAGGCGATTCACGATGAAAAGAGCACTACAGTGTCTGTATTCACCATATAGGGCACTAGTTATTTACAGTGTCAATGAATTTGGTGATGTCGGATCGCTTTCTTCTCGTACCTCAAATATCTCGATCTGAGAAGGTCTGCTAAGTGTGTCTGCCAGCAAGTTCATGTTCCCCTTTATATGCTTTATAGTGAATGAATAATTTTGCAGGATCAAAGACCATCTGTAGATCCTGTTATTACGGTGGACTCCAGACTGCATCACTGTAAGCGGTGAATTGTCAGTTTCAATGACAAAATGAGTACCCGCTAAGAATCTATGAAGCTTACGGATACAATAGATGACGCTTAAAGCCTCTAACTCGAGACTGAATACCTCGATTCAGCAGGGGTAATTTTGCGGCTTACATACATGATCGGGTGAAAGATTCCCTCATGGAACTGGCATAAAACGCCAGCAATGGATATAGCACTTGCGTCTATTCGGAGAAAATACGTAAGATTGGGATTAGGCAAGCGCAAGATTGGTACAACGCTGAACATACGTTTTAATTTTGATAATGCATCAATTAACTCTGCATCTTGTACATTTAATTTCACAGATGCTTTTAAAACATTAGAAAAAACTCTGGTGATCTTAGCTAAATTGGGTATAAACTTATTGTAGTAATTCACTAGATCGAGCAAGCTTCTGACCTGCTTCTTGGTCGTTGGCATCGTTAAGTTCAAAATTTTGGTGACAATTTTATCATATGTTTTCAGTTGGCCTCTGGTGATCGTGTGGCCAAGGAAATCAATTTCTTCCAACCCCAACTCAACTTTGGTTGGCTTTACAGTAAGACCGAATAATCTCAATCTATCGAAGACGTGTCGCAGTTTCTGTAAGTGTGATGTCCAGTCTGCAGTATGAACACAAATATCGTCAATGTAAGTTTCAGTATTCGTTACTCCATGAAGAAGGTCTCTGGTGAGTCGGACAAAAGTGGCTGGAGCATTACGAAGGCCAAAAGGAAGGAATCGCCACCCATAAAGACCTAAAGGTGTTGAGAATGCAGTTAGATGGATCGAAAGTGGATACATTGGGACTTGCCAGTATCCCTTAGTTAGGTCAAGTTTAGAAAAAATTCGAGAGGTTGACATATTAAGAATCAGATCCTCACAAGATGGGATTGGCTCTGCGTCGACTTTGGTAACATTATTTAACTTGCGATAATCGACACAGAGGCGAATTGTAGAGTCATTTTTCTTCACAAGGACGATAGGAAAAGAGTATTCTGACTGCGACTTTTGGATTATTCCACTCGACTCAAGATTTAGGAGTTCCTTGTCGAGATTTTCCCTGTAACTTAACGGGATGGAATAAGGTCGGCATTTGATAGGGGTGTTATCAGTCAGAATAATGGAGTGTTCGATCCTGTCAGTCCTACCTGGAATGTCGGAAAAAATGTCTCTGTATTCAGTTACTAGATCTATTATTTGTCGTCTTTGCTCGTCTGTGAGTTTCGGTTCTATCCGTATACTATCAATTGACCCAGTCGTGTCTACTGTCGGGACTGGTAGTTCCATGTCATCGTCGTCTATCTGATTGAGTACTGTGGTTGTACAACCTGTGTGTTCTGTTTCCTGACTAGGTGTATCTGCGCTGTCGTCGTCTTCTGTCGCCCTAACTAGTGTAGTTGCGTTATGTACGTCTGTCGTCGGGTTGCTTGGTGTAGGTGCATTCTGTTCGTCTGTCATCGGTTCTTGTCGTGAGAAGTAAGGCTTCGGCATGTTGATATGAAATATCTTTAATCTTTGGTTTATCGATATTTCATAATCGACATCTGATATCTTTCGTACCACTTTGAATGACCCTTGCCATGAAGTTAATAATAGGTTACGTTTATCTGGTAGTAAAAGTAGCACCTCTTGGTTGGGTTCAAGGTGTAGAGTTTTGGCACCCTTATTGGCATAATGGCGGTAGATCTGGCCTTTTCTCTCCAAAGATGATTTGGCTATTACACACGCCTTCATAATTTTATCGCGTGTCTCTGTTACCATCTCGTACGGTGTTACTGGGGTTGGACTATCTACTGCACTAGTGATTAACTGATGGTAAATCGTTAGGGGCCCACGAGTGTTCGCCCCATACACTAACTCAAATGGCGAGAAACCCGTACTTGAGTGCGGAATTTCTCGATAGGCAAACAGCACCGTTGGTAATAGAGTATCCCAATCAGCTGGGTTCTCTGCTGTTACCTTTGCCAGCATGTGTTTTAGGTCCCCGTTAATCTTTTCTATGATTCCATTGCTGGCAGGGTGGTAGGCATTTGTGAAATGTTGTTTAATTCCTAATAATTTTGTAAGGGCTTGCGTAGCAACCGATATAAACTGAGTTCCTCGATCCTATAGAATGGTTCGAGGAAATCCGAATCGAGAAAACAGATGTAAAATACATTGGCTACATCTTTGGAGGTGATATATTTTAGGGCTACCGCCTCGACCCACCTCGTACAGAGATCCACGAGGGTTAGTATGAACCGGTTTCCTTTTTTCGACACCTGATTCAGTGGTCCAACAATATCCACCGCTACACTTTCAAACGGTCTAGAGGCCAATGTTGAAGGTTGGAACTCAGCTGTTACATGCTTTCCCTTTCTCACTAAATGTTGGCAAATGGTACATGACCGACAAAAAGATTTGATATCGTTACAAAACTTAGGCCAATAGAAATGTGCTAAAATTCTGGCTCTAGTTTTGTCATAAGCCAAATGTCTAGCAAACGGTGAATCGTGTGCAATCTTTAACACGTTTTGTCGATGTTTCAAGGGTAGCACCGTCTGCTGAATTTCATAGTTATTGGTAGTGTAATATCGCATGAGAATTCCATTGTGAAGTTCGAAATACCAAGAGGCATTTTTGGTTAATTTGGCCTTCTCACCTAATAATTTAAAATAAGGTGCAATGGTTGGATCGGCGCGTTGTGCCTCGATAAACTCTTGTCGAGTGATATTGTCAATAGTACCGCTAGGTGTTAATAATTGTAACATCTCATCTAGTAGGTCATTCTGATGTGTTTGGGTCTCTGACCTAGTTACTGCATTAGCCGTGTTAGATTGTTTCCAGGCTAATATTTCGTCATCAGTGCAGTGTTTTAACCCTGGTAGGCACCCTAAAATGAGGTCAGTGCAGGGGTTCTGTAAAATAGCGCACATAAATGTGCCGGAAAGGAACGGGGTGTTTATACGGACTTTTGCCAGCGGGTATTTCTCAATATTACCAGAAAAAGTGCGGCATTTCACAAAATCGCACGTATAATCCTCTGGGTTAACTAGTTCTTTCCTTACCCCGATTAAAGTACTCCCACTATCAAGTAAACATTGGCATGGATATTCATTGACCAGTGCATCGTGGAACTTTAAATTGCCTAAGGAGGCTAAAGCTGAATTTGCATATTCATTAGAAAATGGTACAATGTGACCACATTTGAGTTTACCGTCCGTATGAAACTGGTGACAAGTATCACATCTATCGAAGTTTAAAATATCACACCGCCACACTTTCACACTCATTGAATGGCAATACATTTTCATTCTCGCAATCCGTTTCACTGCCACTATCGGAAGATGTATCAATGAGCACAGAGTTGCTGGCTTTCATTCTTTGTCTGCCCAAACACTTAGAACTATAATGTCCATACGAAGAACAAAAAAAAAACAAACATCTCACTGCACGCCTGTATGCACTCCTTTTGTTTTCCTGCTTTTTGATCATCATTTCAAGATGTGCAGGGTATGATGGATTTTTATCACACATCGAAAATTGCTGGTGATATAAATGGCAGTACACACATTGGGGTGGCTTTTTGTATGGTTTATCTTTCTTCTGGTAAGATTTCTGGTTGAAAGATCTGTTTGGTTGGTTCTTAGCAAACGCTGTAATTTCAGAATCATGTATAGATGACTTAAATATATCTCGGTTCGAAGAGAAATAAACCGAACCACGTTTCTCCAACTGTTCTAGAGATTCAATGTCTGCTTGTTGAAGGAACTTAGCAAAGGGAGTTGGAACTGTGGATATCACTTTATCCATAATCATTAAGTCTTGTAACCTGTCAAAACTCTTCCCTACTTTCGCTGCCTTAAGCCATTTACTGAATACACTTTGAACATTAGATACATAGTCTATGAATGTTTCGTTCGGTTTTGGTTTAATTTGTGAGTACTGGATCTGATATCCAGGAGCATCGAGTAGAAAATGCTGCCTAATTCTGTCATGAATATATTGGTAGTTGTTTCTTAATTCTGTTGGTATAGACTCAATAACCTTTAAGGGCTCCCCAGAGAGATTTCTCATATAAATCATGGCCCAATCTTCCAACGGAATTTCTTGAAATTTGAGCTGGAACTCGATATTCTCGGTCCAGGCTGAAATGGAATCCCCTTGACTGAAGGGTTTGATGATCCCTTTATATTTAGAAAATTTGTTCTGCTCTTCCTGACTCTTCTGTTTAGTGGAAGCTATCTGAATGTGTGAGTCAACTTCCATTTCTTTCATTCTTAACTTTGTTTGTGAGTCTACTTCTATTTGTTTTTGCTTGGTGGCGTCCTCTAATTCTATATGTTTTTGCTTTATTTCTAATTCTTTCTGTTTAGTTGTTTCCTCTAACTCTCTCATCTCTTTCTGATGCTGTCTTTCAAGTGCTCGTTCATCTCTCTCTACTGCAGCTTTTCTGTTTCTTCTTTGTATTTCTGTTCTGCCCATCTTTCTAATTTCTCCCGCTATGGCCTAGTTCTTTGCCAGCTTGGATACACTCACTTAATGTTGACATTGTATGGCTTTATGTTCTTACACAACTGGTATATAAATAATTTTACAATTAATAAGTGTCACACATTCACAATAGCTCACTGAAAAGTAAGATGCATTTGTTAATTGTGATTATCAAAATAGTGAAAAAATACTCATCTAATCAGATGAAAATACGGCCCCTCGGGATGTTACACCGCCGTCCTGCACACACAGACTAAATAGGCTTGTTCGTACGATTGATGTCTCTGTTTTGTAGAACAGCAACAATTAGTACATGGCATGTGTTAAAAATACATGGTTGTAATCATTTTAAATATTATAGTTCTTACGATCAGCAAATTACAAATGTGATGTGAATAATATGAATGATGTAAATGATATGAATGGTATGATTGTATGAATGAATCGTCAAATGAATCGTGAGATGAATCGTCAAATAAATAGTCAGTTGTCGTCTTGTCTTCACTTTCTACTGTCTCTGACTTAGCTATGCTGTATGATCTTAGTCTGAACTCTAATTTACTTCCCTTGTACTAAACGTATTTGACATTGTACAAGTTCGTGGGTAAATTCGATGAACGTTGACATAATGAATATAATACAATATATATTCACAAATAATCGTTAAACTGGTGATTTGGATACATATTTCAAATTTACACACAATCACAGTTTAAGTTTCCAAATTTAAATTGAATGAAATATCAAATAGAATTCTGGTAGAATTTTACATTTTATGTGGGAAAATGGTCTTGTAAAGTGCTTGAAGGTGGTTCAAGCCCCACCTTCTGACACCAAATCGGATCCTGCCTGTCAGCAACTCAGCTTTGACAGGCATACAAGGATTCCTCTTTTGTACCACACGAAATGATAACTCGTACGTCGTACAAAAGGATACAAATATGATACAAATTTATTCTGAGCTAGTTGTACATTAGCTCTGCGACGGATAACCACATAGGTAATACACATCATGGTATATCGTGATGATGTTATGTGAAAGATGATATCGATGGTAATCTCTATCGAAGTTAAGTCTAAGTCATAACTATTGCTACTGTCCTTTTACGCAACAAAGGATTCACAGCGAATACATCAGTCCGTCTTCTACGCTGTCGGGTCCCGGTCTGACGATCTTCGTGGCGTGTCCAGCCACGAGCAGTTTACCCTTCGTGCGCCAGCTGGTTTGCGTGCTCGGAGTTCCAGCACGCGGTTAGCGACTTGTTAGTGACTTGTCAACCGGTTAGAGTTACCAGTGTTTAAGGGACACTTCTCGTGATGCGGGTTTCCCCACTCTATTCTGGGTAACTCCAGCTCACGTCATACAGTGTCCCCTTTTTGGACACGAGTGTGTCCAGTCGGAGAACTATTCATAGTTCTCACTAGTGCTTCTGTCCCTTCTGTCCCTATTTCCTAGATAGCTATGTTCTCTTTATCCTGAGTAGGTCTATATCCATAGTTCTACTTCTATCTTATCTATTAGCTTATTTGCAGCTCTTTGACAACTATAAAGCACAAAGATGGCTCTTTCTGTGTCCCAACTGATCTCTCTGTTCGTAATGGTTCGTAATGTGAGTGCTGCATTAGTTGCTCCGTTCCCTTCCACAAATACACACTGTTCGTGGTCAGTTTCCATCTTGATCATTATGGCACATAAACAAGACAAAAATTGCCAGGATAGGAAAGGATATATCACATTCGATACAGTGAGGTGTGGAGACGGTGAGGTGTGGAGACAGTGAGGTATGGAGACAGTGAAGTGTGGAGATAGTGAGGTGTGGAGACAGTGAAGAGTAAAGACAGTGAGCTGTGGAGACAATGAGGTGTGGAGACAGTGAGGTGTGGAGACAGTGAGGTGTGGGGAGAGTGAGGTGTGCAGACATTGAGGTGTGGAGACAGAGGTGTGGAGACAATGAAGTGAGGGGACAGTGAGGTGTGCAGACAGTGAGTTGTGGAGACAGTGAGGTGTGGAGACAGTGAAGTTTAGAGACATTGACGTGTGGAGACAGTGAGGTGTGGAGACAATGAGGTGTGGAGACAGTGATGTGTGGAGACAGTGCGATGTGGAGACAATGAGGTGTGGGGGCAGTGAGGTGTGGAGACAGTGAGGTGTGGAGACAGTGAGGTGTGGAGACAGTGAGGTTTGGAGACAGTGAGGTGTGGAGACAATGAGGTGTGGGGGCAGTGATGTGTGCGGACAGTGAAGTGTGGAGACAGTGAGGTTTAGAGACAGTGAGGTGGGCAGACAGTGAGATGTGGAGACAGTGAGGTGTGGAGACAGTGAGGTGTGGAGACAGTGATATGTGAAGACAGTGAGGTGTGGGGACATTGAGGTGTGGAGACAGTGAGGTATGGAGACACAGAGAGGTGGAGACAGTTAGATTTGGGGACAGTGAGGTGTGGAGACAATGAGGTATGGGGACAGTGAGGTGTGGAAACAGTGAGGTGTGGAGACAGTAAGGTCTGGAAACAGTGAGGTTTAGAGACAGTGAGGTGGGCAGACAGTGAGATGTGGAGACAGTGAGGTGTGGAGACAGTGAGGTGTGGAGACAGTGATATGTGGAGACAGTGAGGTGTGGAGATAGTGTGATGTGGAGACAGTGAGGTCTGGAGACAGTGAGGTTTAGAGACAGTGAGGTGTGCAGACAGTGAGGTATGGAGACAGTGAGGTGTAGAGACAGTGAGGTGTGCAGACAGTGAAGTGTGGAGATAGTGAGGTTTGGAGACATTGGGGTGTGGAGACAGTGAGGTGTGGAGACAATGAAGTGTGGGGACAGTGAGGTGTGACGACAGTGATTTGTGGAGACATTGAGGTTTAGAGACAGTGAGATGTGCAGACAGTGAGGTGTGGAGACAGTGAGGTGTGCAGACAGTGAGGTGTGGAGACAGTGAGGTGTGGGGAGAGTGAGGTGTGCAGACATTGAGGTGTGGAGACAGAGGTGTGGAGACAATGAAGTGAGGGGACAGTGAGGTGTGCAGACAGTGAGTTGTGGAGACAGTGAGGTTTGGAGACAGTGAAGTTTAGAGACATTGACGTGTGGAGACAGTGAGGTGTGGAGACAATGAGGTGTGGAGACAGTGATGTGTGGAGACAGTGCGATGTGGAGACAATGAGGTGTGGGGGCAGTGAGGTGTGGAGACAGTGAGGTGTGGAGACATTGAGGTGTGGAGACAGTGAGGTTTGGAGACAGTGAGGTGTGGAGACAATGAGGTGTGGGGGCAGTGATGTGTGCGGACAGTGAAGTGTGGAGACAGTGAGGTTTAGAGACAGTGAGGTGGGCAGACAGTGAGATGTGGAGACAGTGAGGTGTGGAGACAGTGAGGTGTGGAGACAGGGATATGTGAAGACAGTGAGGTGTGGGGACATTGAGGTGTGGAGACAGTGAGGTATGGAGACACAGAGAGGCGGAGACAGTTAGATTTGGGGACAGTGAGGTGTGGAGACAATGAGGTATGGGCACAGTGAGGTGTGGAAACAGTGAGGTGTGGAGACAGTAAGGTCTGGAAACAGTGAGGTTTAGAGACAGTGAGGTGGGCAGACAGTGAGATGTGGAGACAGTGAGGTGTGGAGACAGTGAGGTGTGGAGACAGTGATATGTGGAGACAGTGAGGTGTGGAGATAGTGTGATGTGGAGACAGTGAGGTCTGGAGACAGTGAGGTTTAGAGACAGTGAGGTGTGCAGACAGTGAGGTGTGGAGACAGTGAGGTGTGCAGACAGTGAGGTGTGGAGACAGTGAGGTGTGGGGAGAGTGAGGTGTGCAGACATTGAGGTGTGGAGACAGAGGTGTGGAGACAATGAAGTGAAGGGACAGTGAGGTGTGCAGACAGTGAGTTGTGGAGACAGTGAGGTGTGGAGACAGTGAAGTTTAGAGACATTGACGTGTGGAGACAGTGAGGTGTGGAGACAATGAGGTGTGGAGACAGTGATGTGTGGAGACAGTGCGATGTGGAGACAATGAGGTGTGGGGCAGTGAGGTGTGGAGACAGTGAGGTGTGGAGACAGTGAGGTTTGGAGACAGTGAGGTGTGGAGACAATGAGGTGTGGGGGCAGTGATGTGTGCGGACAGTGAAGTGTGGAGACAGTGAGGTTTAGAGACAGTGAGGTGGGCAGACAGTGAGATGTGGAGACAGTGAGGTGTGGAGACAGTGAGGTGTGGAGGCAGTGATATGTGAAGACAGTGAGGTGTGGGGACATTGAGGTGTGGAGACAGTGAGGTATGGAGACAGAGAGAGGTGGAGACAGTTAGATTTGGGGACAGTGAGGTGTGGAGACAGTGATATGTGGAGACAGTGAGGTGTGGAGATAGTGTGATGTGGAGACAGTGAGGTCTGGAGACAGTGAGGTTTAGAGACAGTGAGGTGTGCAGACAGTGAGGTATGGAGACAGTGAGGTGTAGAGACAGTGAGGTGTGCAGACAGTGAAGTGTGGAGATAGTGAGGTTTGGAGACATTGGGGTGTGGAGACAGTGAGGTGTGGAGACAATGAAGTGTGGGGACAGTGAGGTGTGACGACAGTGATGTGTGGAGACATTGAGGTTTAGAGACAGTGAGATGTGCAGACAGTGAGGTGTGGAGACAGTGAGGCGTGGAGACAGTGAGGTATGGAGACACAGAGGTGTGGAGACAGTGAGGTGTGCAGACATTGAGGTGTGGAGACAGAGGTGTGGAGACAATGAAGTGAGGGGACAGTGAGGTGTGCAGACAGTGAGTTGTGGAGACAGTGAGGTTTGGAGACAGTGAAGTTTAGAGACATTGACGTGTGGAGACAGTGAGGTGTGGAGACAATGAGGTGTGGAGACAGTGATGTGTGGAGACAGTGCGATGTGGAGACAATGAGGTGTGGGGGCAGTGAGGTGTGGAGACAGTGAGGTGTGGAGACAGTGAGGTGTGGAGACAGTGAGGTTTGGAGACAGTGAGGTGTGGAGACAATGAGGTGTGGGGGCAGTGATGTGTGCGGACAGTGAAGTGTGGAGACAGTGAGGTTTAGAGACAGTGAGGTGGGCAGACAGTGAGATGTGGAGACAGTGAGGTGTGGAGACAGTGAGGTGTGGAGACAGGGATATGTGAAGACAGTGAGGTGTGGGGACATTGAGGTGTGGAGACAGTGAGGTATGGAGACACAGAGAGGCGGAGACAGTTAGATTTGGGGACAGTGAGGTGTGGAGACAATGAGGTATGGGCACAGTGAGGTGTGGAAACAGTGAGGTGTGGAGACAGTAAGGTCTGGAAACAGTGAGGTTTAGAGACAGTGAGGTGGGCAGACAGTGAGATGTGGAGACAGTGAGGTGTGGAGACAGTGAGGTGTGGAGACAGTGATATGTGGAGACAGTGAGGTGTGGAGATAGTGTGATGTGGAGACAGTGAGGTCTGGAGACAGTGAGGTTTAGAGACAGTGAGGTGTGCAGACAGTGAGGTGTGGAGACAGTGAGGTGTGCAGACAGTGAGGTGTGGAGACAGTGAGTTGTGGGGAGAGTGAGGTGTGCAGACATTGAGGTGTGGAGACAGAGGTGTGGAGACAATGAAGTGAGGGGACAGTGAGGTGTGCAGACAGTGAGTTGTGGAGACAGTGAGGTGTGGAGACAGTGAAGTTTAGAGACATTGACGTGTGGAGACAGTGAAGTGTGGAGACAATGAGGTGTGGAGACAGTGATGTGTGGAGACAGTGCGATGTGGAGACAATGAGGTGTGGGGCAGTGAGGTGTGGAGACAGTGAGGTGTGGAGACAGTGAGGTTTGGAGACAGTGAGGTGTGGAGACAATGAGGTGTGGGGGCAGTGATGTGTGCGGACAGTGAAGTGTGGAGACAGTGAGGTTTAGAGACAGTGAGGTGGGCAGACAGTGAGATGTGGAGACAGTGAGGTGTGGAGACAGTGAGGTGTGGAGGCAGTGATATGTGAAGACAGTGAGATGTGGGGACATTGAGGTGTGGAGACAGTGAGGTATGGAGACAGAGAGAGGTGGAGACAGTTAGATTTGGGGACAGTGAGGTGTGGAGACAGTGATATGTGGAGACAGTGAGGTGTGGAGATAGTGTGATGTGGAGACAGTGAGGTCTGGAGACAGTGAGGTTTAGAGACAGTGAGGTGTGCAGACAGTGAGGTATGGAGACAGTGAGGTGTAGAGACAGTGAGGTGTGCAGACAGTGAAGTGTGGAGATAGTGAGGTTTGGAGACATTGGGGTGTGGAGACAGTGAGGTGTGGAGACAATGAAGTGTGGGGACAGTGAGGTGTGACGACAGTGATGTGTGGAGACATTGAGGTTTAGAGACAGTGAGATGTGCAGACAGTGAGGTGTGGAGACAGTGAGGCGTGGAGACAGTGAGGTATGGAGACACAGAGGTGTGGAGACAGTGAGGTATGGAGACACAGAGGTGTGGAGACAGTGAGGTATGGAGACACAGAGGTGTGGAGACAGTGAGGTATGGAGACACAGAGGTGTGGATACAGTCAGGTATGGAGACAAAGAGGTGTGGAGACAATGAGGTATGGAGACACAGAGGTGTGGAGACAGTGAGGTATGGAAACACAGAGGTGTGGAGACAGTGAGGTATGGAGACACAGAGGTGTGGAGACAGTGAGGTATGGATACACAGAGGGGTGGAGACAGTTAGATTTGGAGACAGTGAGGTGTGGAGACAGTGAGGTTTAGAGACAGTGAGGTGTTGAGACAATGAGGTGTGGGGACATTGAGGTGTGGAGACAGTGAGATGTGGTGATAGTAAGGTGTGGAGACAGTGAGGTGTAGAGACAGTGAGGTGTGAAGACAGTGAGGTGTGGAGACAGTGAGGTGTTGAGACAGTGGGGTGTTGAGACAATGAGGTGTGGAGACAGTGATGTGTGGAGACAGTAAAGTGTGGAGACAGTGAGGTGTGGAGACAGTGAGGTGTTGAGACAATGAGGTGTGGAGACAATGAAGTGTGGTACAGTGAGGAGCGCAGACATTGAGGTGTGGAGACAGTGAGGTGTGGGGACAGTGAGGTGTGCAGACAGTGAGGTGTGGAGACAGTGAGGTTTAGATACAGTGAGGTGTTGAGACAGTGCTGTGTGGAGACAATGAGGTGTGGAGACAATGAAGTGTGGTACAGTGAGGAGCGCAGACATTGAGGTGTGGAGACAGTGAGGTGTGGGGACAGTGAGGTGTGCAGACAGTGAGGTGTGGAGAGAGTGAGGTTTAGATACAGTGAGGTGTTGAGACAGTGCTGTGTGGAGACAATGAGGTGTGGGGACAATGAGGTGTGCAGACAGTGAGGTGTGGAGACAGTGAGGTGTGGAGACAGTGAGGTGTGGGGAGAGTGAGGTGTGCAGACATTGAGGTGTGGAGACAGAGGTGTGGAGACAATGAAGTGAGGGGACAGTGAGGTGTGCAGACAGTGAGTTGTGGAGACAGTGAGGTGTGGAGACAGTGAAGTTTAGAGACATTGACGTGTGGAGACAGTGAGGTGTGGAGACAATGAGGTGTGGAGACAGTGATGTGTGGAGACAGTGCGATGTGGAGACAATGAGGTGTGGGGGCAGTGAGGTGTGGAGACAGTGAGGTGTGGAGACAGTGAGGTGTGGAGACAGTGAGGTTTGGAGACAGTGAGGTGTGGAGACAATGAGGTGTGGGGGCAGTGATGTGTGCGGACAGTGAAGTGTGGAGACAGTGAGGTTTAGAGACAGTGAGGTGGGCAGACAGTGAGATGTGGAGACAGTGAGGTGTGGAGACAGTGAGGTGTGGAGACAGTGATATGTGAAGACAGTGAGGTGTGGGGACATTGAGGTGTGGAGACAGTGAGGTATGGAGACATAGAGAGGTGGAGACAGTTAGATTTGGGGACAGTGAGGTGTGGAGACAATGAGGTATGGGGACAGTGAGGTGTGGAAACAGTGAGGTGTGGAGACAGTAAGGTCTGGAAACAGTGAGGTTTAGAGACAGTGAGGTGGGCAGACAGTGAGATGTGGAGACAGTGAGGTGTGGAGACAGTGAGGTGTGGAGACAGTGATATGTGGAGACAGTGAGGTGTGGAGATAGTGTGATGTGGAGACAGTGAGGTCTGGAGACAGTGAGGTTTAGAGACAGTGAGGTGTGCAGACAGTGAGGTGTCGAGACAGTGAGGTGTGCAGACAGTGAGGTGTGGAGACAGTGAGGTGTGGGGAGAGTGAGGTGTGCAGACATTGAGGTGTGGAGACAGAGGTGTGGAGACAATGAAGTGAGGGGACAGTGAGGTGTGCAGACAGTGAGTTGTGGAGACAGTGAGGTGTGGAGACAGTGAAGTTTAGAGACATTGACGTGTGGAGACAGTGAGGTGTGGAGACAATGAGGTGTGGAGACAGTGATGTGTGGAGACAGTGCGATGTGGAGACAATGAGGTGTGGGGGCAGTGAGGTGTGGAGACAGTGAGGTGTGGAGACAGTGAGGTGTGGAGACAGTGAGGTTTGGAGACAGTGAGGTGTGGAGACAATGAGGTGTAGGGGCAGTGATGTGTGCGGACAGTGAAGTGTGGAGACAGTGAGGTTTAGAGACAGTGAGGTGGGCAGACAGTGAGATGTGGAGACAGTGATATGTGAAGACAGTGAGGTGTGGGGACATTGAGGTGTGGAGACAGTGAGGTATGGAGACACAGAGAGGTGGAGACAGTTAGATTTGGGGACAGTGAGGTGTGGAGACAGTGATATGTGGAGACAGTGAGGTGTGGAGATAGTGTGATGTGGAGACAGTGAGGTCTGGAGACAGTGAGGTTTAGAGACAGTGAGGTGTGCAGACAGTGAGGTATGGAGACAGTGAGGTGTAGAGACAGTGAGGTGTGCAGACAGTGAAGTGTGGAGATAGTGAGGTTTGGACACATTGGGGTGTGGAGACAGTGAGGTGTGGAGACAATGAAGTGTGGGGACAGTGAGGTGTGACGACAGTGATGTGTGGAGATATTGAGGTTTAGAGACAGTGAGATGTGCAGACAGTGAGGTGTGGAGACAGTGAGGTGTGCAGACAGTGAGGTGTGGAGACAGTGAGGCGTGGAGACAGTGAGGTATGGAGACACAGAGGTGTGGAGACAGTGAGGTATGGAGACACAGAGGTGTGGAGACAGTGAGGTATGGAGACACAGAGGTGTGGATACAGTCAGGTATGGAGACACAGAGGTGTGGAGACAGTGAGGTATGGAGACACAGAGGTGTGGAGACAGTGAGGTATGGAGACACAGTGGTGTGGAGACAGTGAGGTATGGAGACACAGAGGTGTGGAGACAGTGAGGTATGGAGACACAGAGGGGTGGAGACAGTTAGATTTGGAGACAGTGAGGTGTGGAGACAGTGAGGTTTAGAGACAGTGAGGTGTTGAGACAATGAGGTGTGGGGACATTGAGGTGTGGAGACAGTGAGATGTGGTGATAGTAAGGTGTGGAGACAGTGAGGTGTAGAGACAGTGAGGTGTGAAGACAGTGAGGTGTGGAGACAGTGAGGTGTTGAGACAGTGGGGTGTTGAGACAATGAGGTGTGGAGACAGTGATGTGTGGAGACAGTAAAGTGTGGAGACAGTGAGGTGTGGAGACAGTGAGGTGTTGAGACAATGAGGTGTGGAGACAATGAAGTGTGGTACAGTGAGGAGCGCAGACATTGAGGTGTGGAGACAGTGAGGTGTGGGGACAGTGAGGTGTGCAGACAGTGAGGTGTGGAGACAGTGAGGTTTAGATACAGTGAGGTGTTGAGACAGTGCTGTGTGGAGACAATGAGGTGTGGAGACAATGAAGTGTGGTACAGTGAGGAGCGCAGACATTGAGGTGTGGAGACAGTGAGGTGTGGGGACAGTGAGGTGTGCAGACAGTGAGGTGTGGAGACAGTGAGGTTTAGATACAGTGAGGTGTTGAGACAGTGCTGTGTGGAGACAATGAGGTGTGGGGACAATGAGGTGTGCAGATATTGAGGTGTGCAGACAGTGAGGTGTGGAGACAGTGAGGTGTGGAGACAGTGAGATGTGCAGTGAGGTGTGCAGACAGTGATGTATGGAGTCACAGAGGGGTGAAGACAGTGAGATGTGGAGACAGTGAGGTGTGGAGATAGTGAGGTGTGGGGACAGTGAAGTGTGCAGACAGTGAGGTGTGGTGACAGTGAGATGTGCAGCCACTTGATCTTGCACGATGTCGTTACGGTTCTTAATGATGCTCGTGATGATAACGATAATGACGAGTATGATGGAGCTGATGATAATGATGCTTTTAGTGTTAATCATGATTATAATTATGATGATACTGATGATGATGATGATGATGATGATGATGATGATGATGATGATGATGATGATGATGATGATGATGATGATGATGATGATGATGATGATGATGATGATGATGATATAGAAAAGAGAAAAGTAAAATTAAAACAGCGGAAATGAAATTCCTGAGAGGAATACTGAACCTATGAAGATGATAGAACATCAGAAATAATAAAAAAAATCAGGGCTAAAGTGGTGGTTATAGCAGCGTAAGATATCATTAGGAAACAAGTGAAATAGTTCGGCAACATAACTAGGCTACCAACTAACAGATTACCACAACAAGTAATGAATAATATACAGACCAAATGGAACCAGAAGAAGAGGCCGACCATGTAAATGGTGGACAGGGAGAATAAAGAGTCTATGGGAATCTCGATATTTGAAGCCCATAAATGGGCACTCTCCGTTGTCCATGCTTCACTTTAACACCGCAAGTTACAAGAGGAACAAGATGATAATGATGATTATGAAATGATCTGATGATATGTTAATAACAATCATCATAATATTAATGATAATGATGATAGCGATGACAAACTAATAACCGAATGCCTAAATCCTACTACTTTTCTTTGAAAATGAACATTCTACAGAACCAGCAACACTATAACGATTGTTCCATAGAAGATGCATGCTCAAGAAAAAATATGAAAATAACATGAACTATGCTGAATCAAACAGCGTGAAATAAAACCCCACCAAGCAGAACTTCCCTACAGCAGCCACAAAACACACACCACAAACAACAAGAAATAATCTCCCATTCAGATCAATAACCGAAAAGAATACACAACTGGCGTAAATCAATATTCCGCCAACCATAACTTTCCTTGCATTCACATGATAGGATAATCCTTTCCCGCTTCCTCAGCACCTGTTACAAACAAGTGAAGGGAATGAATCTTCTGATGTAACTATGAAATCCCATTCGATCATTGTTTGTATTTTAACTCATTGTTTATGATTGGTTATCGGTCTAAAAGGGGTTATTGAGTTTTCGTGAGACGCATGTGCCCGTATGATTCAGAATTTGTTAGATTCTTTACATGATTGCAAATAATACGTTGGTGCATCATAAATAATGAGCAGTGCGTCATATTGTGGTGTTAGTTGATACTCACTGGGAATTTGCAAGAGCAGTAGACTCGCGGTATTAATTGGCTCGTGTAGAAGTTGAGGAAAAGAATATAGATAGAAGGAGTATTTAGAAAATATAACAACTGATAGATTTTGATCTACTGGGAGAGGAAAGGCAGAAGAAGAAGAAGATGAAGAAGAAGAAGGGAGGGGGGAGAGAAGAAGAAGTCGTAATTCACCTCTTACTTTCATATATAACGTAACAAATCCAGGGTTCACTCTGTGCTAAGTGAAAATAAAATCTCCCTGGATTTGATTTTGTGATATACTCTCCCTACTGGGAGAGGAAAGGCAGAAGAAGAAGAAGATGAAGAAGAAGAAGGGAGGGGGGAGAGAAGAAGAAGTCGTAATTCACCTCTTACTTTCATATATAACGTAACAAATCCAGGGTTCACTCTGTGCTAAGTGAAAATAAAATCTCCCTGGATTTGATTTTGTGATATACGTTAGATATACGACAGATATATGTTACATCTATCTCTAGATAACTATGTCATGATTCTATCCCTTGAAAAACCATATATATATATGAGACCATTGTGCAGCTAGTTGTACCTCAAAATAACCATCACTACAACTACTGCTGCTGCTGCTGCTACTACTACTACTACTACTACTACTACTACTACTACTACTACTACTACTACTACTACTACTACTACTACTACTACTACTGCTGCTGCTGCTGCTAGTACTACTACTACTACTACTATTACTACTACTACTACTACTACTACTACTACTACTACTACTACTACTACTACTACTACTGCTGCTGCTGCTGCTACTACTACTACTACTACTACTACTACTACTACTACTACTACTACTATATACTACTACTACTACTACTACTACTACTACTACTACTACTACTACTACTACTACTACTACTACTACTACTAGTGCTACCATCACCACCAACACTACTGCTACTACACTCATCATCATCGTTACCATCCTCATCACAACTGTCAATTTGCTCACAGTAAAAATCCCACGCAGTTAGAAATAACAAAAAGCTGGCCCTCAGTCTGCAGCCCAGGCAATCTTGTAGGGAAAGAACACCTACCCACGGGTAGAAGCAAACCTGACACAGACACAGGCTGAAGTCGGACACTCTGACCACGGGGGCCTACGTGGCGAAGTGATCAAGCCGTCTGCCTCGCGCTCCGAGGGTTGTGTGTTCGATTCCTGGCTACGACTTTCGGTTCACGAGTGCATCTTTCTTGGCTACCCCTGAGGATCATCGCCGGAGCTACGGAGTTCTTGGTTAGTGCGAGCTTTCGGCAGACCGTCCTGCGGAAAGAGACCGAGCCGAATGGGATAAAACCTGGGGCAACGAAGTCGACCCTCTCGACTTTTAAAACTTTTTAACGACGCTGACCTTTTAGTTGCAAAACTAGGTTTGAGGAACTTCCCTCGAAAGAGGAGCGAAAAAAGAAGAAGGAGGAAGATGAGGAGGATGAGGAGAAGACGAAGAGGAGGAGGAGAAGAAGAGGAAGAGGAGAAGGAGAAGGAGAAGAAGAGGACGAAGAGGACGAAGAGGACGAAGAAGACGAAGAAGAAGAAGAAGCAGAAGAAGAAGAAGAGGAAGAAGAGGAAGAAGAAGAAGAAGAAGAAGAAGAAGAAGAAGAAGAAGAAGAAGAAGAAGAAGAAGAAGAAGAAGAAGAAGACGGCCAGCTGGCAGGGCACATGATGATGCTGATGAACATAATGAAACTACAAAACTTGATCTGAAACTACTCCATCGTTTGAACATAGACGTGAAAGCGCAGAAAGAGAAATATGCGAGGTGTTGTGGAAATCTGTGGCTGGTAACACGTGCGTTCTGTTGACAAGTGACAAGAAATCTTCTAAGACTGCCCAGCTTACGGCCCGTTCACATTACAGTCGTTAGCATAGAATAATTTCGAGGTTGGGTGGTTTTATGTTGATATTACCACGAGGAAAGGCCAGACGGACACATAATCAAACTGCTACTGGTACCATTAGAATTAGAACTCTTTGCTGTCTGTTGAAGATAAGGACGAAGCACGTATGGAGATGTCCCTAGTGCTACGATGTCGGTTCTTGACTCAACTCAACTCAGCATGTCGTTATTGTGACAGACGATGGTTTGTTACATTGTGCTTCAAAAAAGGCATAATAACTACAACCCATGGCGGTAGACCAGGCAGAGAGTTATACCTCTCCATAGCACAAAGACTGGACTGAAGTGTAGAGACCATGTGTTGCCCATGCAACATGATCCCCTTCCCGGCTTGTCTAATTTACTCCAGAGGAAAGGCAACACCAATACATCTGGAACAAGACAAGCTGCAGAAGCTGCCGGGTCAGTAAAGCAGTGCACTAACTGTCAAGCTGTCGGAGCTTCAATCCTAGACTAGTAACCGACTAAGGCTTGCCCAACCATGACAGTCATTTAGTCTGTAGATTGCATTTCCTCACACCAGGATAAGGCTTGTACCCTCCCAATTGCAGTCCTCCGCCTGAAGCCGTAGGCACAATGGAGGTATCGGGTTTGATGAACGCCGTCCAACATTCGGCGCCAATAGAAAGCAGGTAGTACCGTTCACTGTCATATGGTAGCTCAGTCATATCTGACTTAAACCTGAAATACTGTGATAACACCCAAGAAATAGATGTATAACGTTGAAGTGGATGGGGTTCTTTCGCTTGAGTCGCAGGGTCGCGGTGGTGTAGTAGCTATACTCTCATCTACCGGCCCTGTGGATATGAGTTTCTTCAACATCAGCGTGAATTCGAATTTTTAAAATCGACAAATTAACAAAATAACAACTCACCCATTACCCTCTTTGGACAACAAACATCATTCAAATCAATATCCTATTAGTGGCTGACTCGGTCACATGATTATTAATCAGAGCCAGGCGATGGTCTAAGGTTGAACGGGCTAGGGATAATGGTATCACCGAAAACCATTACAAAAGAAGTAAAGAGACAGATATTTGTAGAAAGCGTACATAGAGGAGCAACAAGTGATTTTAGTAATACCAACTTCATGAACTCATCACATGACAGGGGATTGACGAGCCACGTGACCAGTGCCCGCTCTCTAGAGGGCAGCTGACTGATGAGAATATTACAATCACAAATTATCGGTGGCACAGTGTATTGTCTGGCGTATTTCACTGTCTCTCGTCATGTCCATACTGCACAGATATATATAATAAGAAGTAAACAAAAAAAAGTTAGTTACATGGTGTTTACAGCACGTCGCAATCACCCCAAACGGGTATTGGCTCTTTGTGATTTACTAGGAAATTTTCACGTTCACTAGTTTGTCACTGTCTTCTGAACGACCGACGCCTCATGCTACCGAAATCAACGCACAGCAGTCTGCTTTCATAAGGCCCGCAGCTGATTTTGAACTTTCAACTCTGCATGTCGGGGAACCGTGACAAGCGTTCCCTGCTCTAAAGCCACAGTACCGGCTTGAAGTAAAAAGGTGATTTCTATTTTTGGTTGAAATACACAACATACACAGTCACGTCTACTGCTCGACTGTACAACAGTTGTTGTTCCCACGGTAATCGCAGATTCACAATACATTCTTTCTCCCTGCACAAGATTGGTTGGAAACGCATAACTGCCGAAGCAAGTACTAACAAGAATAATTCATACAGTGGCAGATTCACTATACATTCTTTCTGTCTGCACAAGATTGGTTGAAAATACCTAACTGCTGCAGCCTCGGCATATATGAGCAATTTTAAAAAAAGAATAATTCATCTGTCATTTCATATAACTTTGCAACGTACATATGACAAGATTTAGCGAAATATACCCGGCCGTAAAAAGGGTATCTTTATGAACGCGCCGTAAGTAGCCACACTGGCTGGTTGCTTCTACTTATGGCTCGAAATTCTGCATCAGATCGAATATATATAATCGGATTAATCTTTATTTATTGCTTAGTCATAAGACCCGGGGCTTTCAGGGCAGCATCTGTTGTTACAATACAACATATTTCTGAGCCTGTCCAAGTGTCTCACCCGTTACACATTGAAGCTGTTTCACGCTGCACGGAGCAGGTAACAAAACTGATTTAGTTAAACAGCTTGATCTTCTCACTGCAGTGAGAAAGGTAGCCGGTCCCTTAACCTCTTTAGGTCGTGGTTTAAAACATGTTTAGGCCAAACACTTCACACCCAAAGATAAAATCTGCCATGGGACAACCTTCATTTATATATGTTTGAATTGCATTAATATACTTACGTTATACAATGTATAACATAACTTTTCCATTTTTGTGTGGGTGCTCGTGACAGTCGCCAGTGTATGTTTGTGTGTGTGAACGTATGGGAGTTTGTGTATATTAGTTTTAGTGATTGTGTGAAGGAGTGTGTATATGTGTGCGTGGTTGTGTGTATGGTTGAATATATATGGGCGTGAGAAAGAGTGAGAGAGAGAGAGAGAGAGAGAGAGAGAGAGAGAGAGAGAGAGAGAGAGAGAGAATATGAATCAGTGAATGATTTAGTGTGTCATTGTGAGTGGGCATGTGTGTGCGTGTGTGTGTGTTGTGTGTATGTGTGTGTGTGTGAGGAAGTGTTTTAAGGTGTGTGATTGTGTGGATGTACGACTGTGTGAATATTGATGTATTTGTGTGTGCGAAAGTGTGTACGTGTCGATTATATGTGTATGGGAGTGTAGGTGTGTGCTTTCTTGTATGTATGAATGAGGATATGTGGGCGTTAGAGAGAGAGAGAGAGAGAGAGAGAGAGAGAGAGAGAGAGAGAGAGAGAGAGAGAGAGAGAGAGAGAGAGAACGAACGAACGAACGAACGAACGGACTTTATTTTCAAAGGGTAACAAATTGAGCCCGCAGGCCCGTCTTACATTTGGCCCTTCCAATCACTCATCTTTCTTTCATCAACAGTGCATAGGAAAAAACATTGTCACATGAATTTTGTAAACATAAACAATGCATATTACTATGTTATGAGACACATCCACCACCCACCCACACATCCCCCATTCACTCCAACTCCCCCACCCAACCACACACATAACCTACACACACACATACATTCCCCCACCCATCCACCACATCTCTACACCTACACATCTCCCCACCCACACACACATCTCACCCACCACACATCCCATCCACCCACACCCCAAGCACACATACATTCCCCAACCCACACCCACATACATCCACCCACCTACACACATCCCCCCCACCCACTCACATATCCTTTACCCGTCCCATTACCACCAACAATCACTCACCCACATATCCTCCTCCACCCACACACCTCCAACCACCCAGCCAAACACACATTCCTCAGCCACACATCCCCCACGCACATCTCCCCGTCAACTCACATATTCCGTACCTACCCACACACAAATTACGCACCCACCCACATAATCTCCCATCTCCCCCAGCCCACTCACAGATCCCGAGCCCACCCCTACAAACATCCCCTACCATCTCCTAACCTACACACACTCATCCACCCACATATCCTCTACCCACCTATACATCCTATACCCACCCATCCCCCAACCAAACATCCCTTAACCACACACTTTTACTCACATACAATCACCCACCCACACATCCTCTACCCAACCACACATCCTCCACCCACCCATCCCCCAGCCACACATCCCTTAACCACACACCCATACCCATATACACACACACACATCCCCACCCACGCACAATCTCCCCACCCAAACACACATCCCTCACACACATCCCCACCCACAAACACGTCCCCCATTCACAAACACACACCTCCCATCCACGCACACACAACCCACACACACACATCCCCAACCCATACACTCATCCCATCACAAATCCCTAGACACACGTACTTATCCCTCAACGACTAACACCCACACATCTTTCACCCACTCATCAAAACGTACGTCTCCTATCTACCCACCCACACTCACACACCCCAACCACCCATCTAAACACACATCCCCCACCCTCACACACATCCTTCACACACCCGCACACCCAACCACACCCCACCCACCGACACACACATCCTTTATCCACACCCAGCTCCCCTCCCACACAACACCACACCCAAAAACATCCCAAAGACACATCCCTCACCCACACACACATCTCCCCACACATCTCCTACCCATACACACATCCCCCAACTACAATCACCCTCAATACCCACACATACATCCTCCATCCAGCCATAGACACCCCAACCCAGCCAGACATATCCCCCACCCACACACACATCCCCAAATCCATCACCCACACCCATCATGCACCCCTCTCCCAACCCACACACATCCCACACACACATTCACCCACACATCTCCCACCCACCACATATCCCCACCCACACATATATCCCCCACCCATCCCATAACCCACCATCAATCATCCACCAACATATCCTCCTCCACCCACTCACCCACAACCACCTAGCCAAACACACACCCCCACCCACACACACATCTCCCCGCCAACCCATACATCCCGCACGTATCCACACACAAATCCCCCACCCACACACACACAATCCCACCCCGCCCACCCACACATCCTGAGCCCACCCACACACATCACGAATCCACCCACACACACACATCCCCCCATCCCCCAACCTACTATTATGATCAAACTCCCACACTTTACACACACATACAGTGACGAATGTCGTGAGCATTGTCGCAAAATTGTAAAGAAAATGGAGAAAAATTGTACATATACATTTTGTAACATAAAATTTAGTGATGCAATTCAACTCTCTCTCTCTCTCTCTCTCTCTCTCTCTCTCTCTCTCTCTCTCTCTCTCTCTCTCTCTCACTCGCAATCACTATTTCACCCATTAAGTCACTCTCTCCATCTTTCATTTACTCAATATCACACTCTCTTTCACTCTCACTCACACGCAGACAGACACACACCCTCTCGCTAGTAAATACACACTCCCTCGCATACACACGAAAGCATATACACATTCACACACGAGCATACACACAATATACACACGCAAGTACACACATATCCCCACACACACATACACACATCCACACCCATATACCATACACACACACACACACACACACACACACACACACACACAAATACACACTCCCTCGCATACACTGCATGCATGCACACATAAACACAAACATGCACATACATACACGAACATACATATATATATGTATATATACATATACATATACATATATATGTATGTTCGTGTATGTATGTGCATGTTTGTGTTTATGTGTGCATGCATGCAGTGTATGCGAGGGAGTGTGTATATATATTAACAAGTCTGTTAGCAATGCAATCATCTGTACATGCTATATTAACAAGTCTGTTAGTAACGTAATCATCTGTACATGCTATATTAACAAGTCTGTTAGTAACGTAATCATCTGTACATGCTATATTAACAAGTCTGTTAGTAACGTAATCATCTGTACATGCTATATTAACAAGTCTGTTAGTAACGTAATCATCTGTACATGCTATATTAACAAGTCTGTTAGTAACGTAATCATCTGTACATGCCATAGTAACAGATCTGTTAGTAACGCAATCATATGTACATGCCATAGTGTCAGATCTGTTAGTAACACAATCATCTGTACAAGTCAGAGTAACAAGTCTGTTAGTAACGCAATCGTCTGTACATGCCATAGTAACAGTTCTGTTAGTAAAAAAAAAGTCATATGTACATGCTATATTAACAAGTCTGTTAGTAACGCAATCACCTGTACATACCTGAAGGCTATATAGATACAGGGTGAATTTTTAATGACTGTGCAGGTTTTGAAAATATCGCCGTTCCAAGTTTTGCATCCGCCCTCTGTGGAGTTCATGCAACATATTAGGTAAATAGAAAACTTGGAACGGCAATAGTTTCAATAACTCATTGGCACCTTGCCGTCTTGACAGACGATAGTTTGTAAGGGATGGAGTTATTGCCTCTCCATAGCACAAAGCCTGGGCTAAAATATAGAGATCATGTGTTGCCCATGCAGCATGATCCCTCTCTCGGCCTGCCTAGTTCACTCCAGAGGAAAGGTAACACCTCTACATCTGGAACAAGACAAGCTGCAGAAGCTGCCGGATCAACAAAGCAATGCTCTAATTGTCCGCCTGTCGGAGCTTCGATCCTAGACCAGCCGCCAACCAAGGCTTAGGGCCTGGTCTGCCTTGCATGACACTTTGTCTTTAGGTTGCATTTACTCGCACCAGGGTAAGGCTTGTACCCTCCCAATTGCGCTCTTCCGCCCGAAGCCGTTGGCACAATGTGGGGTGTCGGGTTTGGTCAGCGCCGCCCAACGTTCGGCGCTAACAGAAAGCAGGTAGTACCGTCTACTGTTATACGGTAGCTCAGTCATATCTGACTAAGACCTGACACAATTTCAATAACTGCACAGTCATTAAAAATACAAATTACATATGGTGCTATATCACCCATGGTGATTATATATGTAAAAAAATATGGAAATATGGTATTTGGTCAAAAGATTGGAAGAGAACTATCTTCATTCCAATACCAAAATAGGGCAACCTGAAATTATGAACCAACTATAGAACTGTTGCCCTGATCAGTCATGCAAGTAAAATTCTACTAAAAATCATAATGGGAAGACTTTGTAAGAAAATGGAAAAAGAGATTAACGTGGTTGTGATATACTAAAACGTCTCTACCAACTTCATATGAATGACGCTTTAAAAATATAACTCCATAATAGTTACTGTTTAAGCACCTTACTTTTGGGGGAAAAAAACAGAGCTAAACTAACCCGAAGGGCAGCCAAATTTATTTGGCCTTATTTTAAAATCTGGGCCTGGTAATGGTTCACGTATCTGGCCAGACCGGCTTGATTTTAAAACAAAGAGTTTTTAATAGCCATTTTGGTTCAAGAGAACCAGCGGGGGAAAGGAAAAGTATGCTAAAAATATATCACTCTCTGCAGAATTTGGTATGTTAAATTTACATTATAAATATGTATTAATGTATTTTGATGAGGTACATATACCATTGTGTTAATATAAGAATTATTTTGAGGTTAAATCAACGATTCGTGTAAATAAGGGCTCTGTGATTATTTTCTACTAAAGCAGCCATGCTGTACCACGCTGTCATCTTCCTATGCTATACAGTATCAAATTCCTATGTCTAAATACTTCTACGCATGGTGAAACTATATCTTACTATTAATGCCTAGAACTCTGTAAATATCCTATGTCGTGTAGATTCACTCTTAAGGACATTTCACAAACTTTCTCTCCATGTGGAAGCATAATCCTGATAACACAGCTTATGGACTCTAGTTCATGTTGGAGAAATTGTTTTGCTAATTGCTAATCTGTAACTTGAACTATCGTGCCAAATTTGGGTAAAATCTTCTTGTTAACATATTAGTAACCACACCATTAGTCTGGTGGACATGTAATCATTTCATAAAATATTGCTAGGGAAATGCCATTTTTGATGAGTATAATCTCAAAAATTAAGAAAGAAATCACATGATATAATTGAATGTTCTGATAGGATGTGCCTTCAATCCGCATCACCTCATTGTGGTAGGGGCATAAGCGAAGATTTATGGTTAGAAATTTCCAGCAACATTCAGAAGACTGGCCATGCTGCATAAGTTATTTCTGATAAATAAGAACATTTCTTACAATAGCGGCAATTGGTAAATTATATCACGGTGTTCACTAACCTCATGCTGCTGTGCGCAGTGGAAAAAAAAAAGAATATATATTCTAGTTTTATGGGCTGGCGAATGAGGAAATCCAAAAACATTGGCTCCTGCATTATTATATATGATTATTATTATTATTCATTTATGAGGAATGTACATGTTTGTTTTTCTCTGTATGAGATATTTATATATATTCTGTCATGATTGTTACTTTTGCTGAGGGGAATATACATTTTAATGTGACTCCTGTGGAAACATGATAAGATGATGTATGAAACCTTGTGTATGTCAGTTCACAAGAAGATAATGTGAATGATATGGTTGATGGCCTGTGGCCTAATACTGATTACACCTAATGAAAGAAGACGGGGAATTATGAGACAAAAGGCCCATGGCTCAGAAATCCTTGTCAGGTTAGGACAGATATAACATCAAGCTGGATGGAAAGGATAGATAACTTATCACAAAAGTCTCAGTAACAACATAGAATAGAATAGTGAGTGAGAAGATACCTTACTCACAATAAGAGCTAGAATAGCTCAACACGAAGCGACGAGGGACAATGGACACATTGGAAATACTCTCCGATCGCCTTCCCCCTTTTTGCTTGTAATTGTGTTGTAAACATGTTAACCTAAAACAGTAGATTAATGCTGGGGTTGTAATCTTTTGCCATTTCCAGCTCTAGAAAGAAGCAAGTGGTTTTTGTTTGGACTGTACGACTAAAAATCTGGATCCAGGGTTACCAGCCAGTAGGAAGTGATAAATGGCAACCTGTCCTATACATATAGTCTGGACCAATACACCAATGTTTACTGCTGCACTCATTAGCTGCCATAGCTAGCAAAAGACAATTTCGAAGACGACTGACAACGTTATTGATGAAGTCCTACTTCATTAGGAATATCCAGTACGGACTTCAGTATCTAGAAATCTACAAAGATAAAGATCTACAGAGTAACTGACAACAGTGTATCGCCTGCTTTACTTCTGAAAAGTACCGCCTGTAGCGTCATCAATCAGCGAAACTATGGGACAGTCCTACAAGTTTAATAAAACTAACAGCAGTAAGAACCCTCCATCTGTCTGTTGGACTCCCAAGTTCAAAGGATACTCATAAGTATTCTCCTACGAAAGAAAAAGTCACACAGCAGCAAAAGTCAACATAAGGTTCAAGACACTAGAACACCATATGGGAAGAGACACTGAAACAACATAAGCAAGTACAACCAAGGTACCAACTGAATACCAACTTAATATCAACTGAAAAACAACTGAGAAACCAGATTACCTCAGGGTGCCAAATCTGCAACGCCCTGAAAGAAGCCAGATCCACTCGAGATCTCAGACCTAAACACCATCAAGAAGACCATATGAAAGAAGCTAACGGAGTAAATGCCTCTATGCATGCAATAATAGGAACCATCTGATTGTTTGCGACTCCCAGTTTGTATGTTGGAATTAATATTCTTCAGTTCCATGACTTCAGCAGACCAATCCTGGACATAGTTCCAGATGAAACAAATGTATGACTCTCAGCATTGTATGTCCTACACTGAAAAGGGAAATACTGAATCAGAACTCTTTTCTGGTTCCAAGTCGGCCTAATTGCCCCATCACCAAGTGTGGGATGGCATATCAACATGAACCTGGTGTGTGACACAGCCTCTTGAACTAAATTGGGAAACGGATACCATAAACCGAGCTGTTGGACAGTCGTCTTCTTTTTCATCGATAAGATGATATAGGGAAGAACCTTCTGCGAGAGCTTAAGTTGAATTCCTGAAAGTATGACAGACCTAGGCACCAATTTCAATTGGAACACAGAGCCCACTTGCAACAGAGCATTCTTGAATCCTGCCCCATGGAGTGGATATGTGCTTGTGTATAATTCTATTCTTGGATTAATAATAAATAAATGTTGTTGCGTATCCCTTACGGGACGTTGCAGTCAACACCAGCATTTTCAGCTGCTGTTGATGTACTAGGCAAGTGTTACGTTCAGTAGTTTGCCATTGCTTTCTGAACGACTGGCCCCTATACCTTTTTCGAAAAAACCAGCACCGCCATGTTTCGAACCCGAGTATACGGGCTCACAAACCGCGTTCGCAAGCCCTTAGCCACAGAGACCGGTATTCTTGGATTATGGATTATAAAGATTCACCAGCCAACTTCAGTGAACATAATGTAGGTAATGACTGTGAGTACATTTATTTCTGTCCCCGGGTAAATATGGACATTATCTGCTTCGCACTGGAGAAGAATAACCGACAGCAACACCTAAGGATAAAGGATTAAAATTAAATAATTAGTTTAATTATTAGTACCAATTATGCTTTCATTGTGGTTATTTCATGCCAGGGATGTATAAGGTCAGTAGCTTTTTTTCAATGAGGGTATAACCAATTATTGGTTGTTGGTTTGGTTGAATATTCTGACACCATCTCATTAAATTATTTTTAAATATGAGAATTGTAACTGGTGTGAGAAACAATTGTTTTATATGTTTGGTTTTTCTGAACTTAGACCACTGTTTGCTTTATCTATGTAAAGTGGGTCAAAGATGTAGAACCAATAGTGGTTGCTGTATTGTTTGTAATAACATTGTTTTCCTTGGGACAATGGGTTTGATGTGTTTTTTTATATTGAAAATCATTCCCATGCCTGTTCTGGAAATTCAGTGTGGTCATTACAATTATCTATATGTTACTGCAGATCTTGATTTAATGCCTGAACTGTTTGTCCAAAAATGTTGATGTTTATGTCAATTACGTGTTATTTGTTCAACAGTGGTTGTTATATATGTTGTAAACAATCAATGTCCTCTAACACTATAATAAATTTATAGGGTGGTTTAGTGGGAATGGAGAAGTACGCACAGACACAGTTACAAAAAGGAGTGAAGTATTTTCCTTCTTGTGTTTGTGGTAGAATTATATGATCACCTTGCATTCTAGAAGTGAAAAAAGAATCAAACCTAAAATCCCAAGGGATCCCCAGACCATTTTAACAAAATATTCTCATATAATAAAATTCACATCCCACAGTGGTTCAAGCTGGATTTAGACAAGGGAGAGGAACAAGAGATCACATACTAAACATGCGAAGTGCAGAGAATTTAATGTAAACCTGTTCTCATGTTTTGTGGATTATTCAAAGGCATTTGACCGTGTACAACATCAGAAACTTTCGGAAATCATGAGGTTTTCTATTCACGTGCAGTACAACTCATAAAAATGCTCTATCTAGACCAACAAGCAGCGGTTAGATTAGATGGCGAGTAATCAGTTCGGTTTGACATCAAGCAAGGAGTCCGTCAGAGCTGTGTGCTGTCACCCTATTTGTTTAACATGTACGCTGAAAATATAATAAGAGATGTCAGAGAGTGTATAAACAAGGAGCAGTATGATGCCCTAAATATCGGTGGTCATGAAATACCAGAGATTGGATATGCTGATGATACAGTATTACTATCCACATCACAGAATGGTATAGAAAACTTAATAACCTCAACCTAAAGAAATAGTGAAAATCACAACTTATATCTTAACATAGCAAAAACAAAGGTAATGCATACAGATAAAACTACTATGGAGAAAGAAATATATGTTAATGAGGAAAGATTGGAGGTTATGGAAAATATCGAATATCTTGGGTTATTGATTACCAACTATGGTGACACAATGAAAGAAATTAAACGACGACTATCAATAGATCTGCGAAGACTAAAACAACTGAATAAATTATGAAGTGCGACAGAGAGAACTACAAAAATTAGATGTTTAAGAGCATCTTTCCCATTGCAACATACGCCTGTGAGACAGGGACACTTACTAACAAGCTGAACAGCGCATAAATGCTTTTGAATAAAAATGTTATAGACGAGTTCTAAGAATATCTTGGTTAAAGAAAAGAATAAATGCATCCATACTTCAAGAGGTGAGTATTGAAGAGGGTTGGCTAATAAAGACGATAAAACAAAGAAAATTGATATATGTTGGTCAGTTGAAACGTCATGAAAGTTTGGAGAGAACAATAATCGGGGTGCGGGGGGGGGGGGGGGGGTATATGCCTGGGAAGAGAGGAAGAGGAAGGCCAACGAGAAGATGGGTGCAGGATGTGGCGGATGATCTCCAGATGGGTGTATCGGACGCGGGACATCTTGCTTGTGATCAAGAAGTTTCCCGGAAGGCTGTTACGGGAGCGAGGTTCTGCAAAGGACATGCTACTGAATGAATGAATGAATATCACGCATACCAATCGGCACTGGAGTAGTGGTGTAGTCAGTATCAAGTTGACCGCTTTGATCTCCCAAGCAATGTCCCGGTATCCATTCAGGACTGGTCGATCTGGGAGCCAAGTTCAAGTTAAACATCTACGAATTCGAACACATGACCACTGGGCCGATAGGCAAGCTCGCGTTATCTGCTATGCAATTACATTCATTGATTAACACTCATAGAAGGTAAGTGAAACAAGTGGAAATGAGATGGTATACTAGACCAAGTTTGCTCAAAATAAACAGACTGGTCATAGAGGTTAAGCAGCGGGAGAAATTCACGGTGCAATACTAACAAACACAGACAAGTACAGATTGTGAGGTAATACATCTTTCCAGAGATAACATGCCGGTGTGGACTACGGAATATTTCCCAGTCATCACAGAAGAAAGCCGGCGTTTTTACTTCGATGTTACATTTTTAACAAAAAACAAGTCTAGAATTGCGTGGAACAAGCAGAACAATAAAACTGACATTGTACATTAACAACAGCTGATGCATAAACAGAGAGGACTAAAAAACAAGGCAGATTAATAAAGATAGCGGACTGATAAACGGAGCTGACTGGTAAACAGAGCTGACTGATAAACAGAGCTGACTGATAAACAGAGCTGACCCATTAAGACAGCTGAATAAACAGAGATGTATGATAAACAGAGATGATTGATAAACAGAACTGACTGTTAAACAGAGCTGACCAATAAACAAAGCGGACTCATAAACAGAGCTGACTCGTAAAAAGAGCTAACTCTCGGAAAATAATATACATTGATCATATCGAGTGTCAAAGGTGGAAAAACGTCTCGTTAACACAAAATAGAGCGCTTGGTTGACGAACCCATTACGTGGAAGTCCGAAGCGAGGGCTTGCGGAGTGGAAGTCGTCACATTAACACGAAATGGAACGCTTGGCTAGCGAGTCCATTATGTGGAAGCCCTAAGTGAAAGGCTGAGAGTGGATGTCGTCCGCAGACTGACCGTTCCTGGTTTTCATGGGGAGTGGTCAGTGGCGATAGAGATGCCCAATACATGGAAGTGAGGAATTAAAGCAGGGCGAGGCGATCACTTTGGTGAGCCCATCTTCAGAGCATTATGTGCCTGCTCTGCAATTATGGAAGCCTCTTTAGATGGCAGGGAATGCCCATGGTCTGCCCCTGCCTTCCCTTGAAGATTGACCGTGCTATCTCTGTCCGTTCTACCGTGACCAGCTCAGATGTGGGCGACACCACAACAAAATGTCCATCGAAACCTCCAGTATGGTTAACCTGATTAAAAAACGCCCGCAGAAGTAGGATATGCTGGCCGAAAGGTTGCAAAATAAATTGGCACAACGCAAAAACGTCCGAGTGAAATGTCCCTCGTGCTCGGAACAGCTCTGACTATCTAGACTTCCGAATGTCTGTCGTGCCCGGAATAGCTCTGACTATTGTGTCTTCCGGGCACAGCAACTAGCACATATCAGAATCGAAAACTTGCTGAGTGGATACCATCTGCAGACCGACCGTTCCTAGTTTGTGCGGTGAGCGGCCCGTAGCGAACGAAATGCCCAGTGCATTGAAATGGAGAATTAAAGCAGCCATGAGCAGGACATGGCGATTGCCTGGGTAAGCCTAGCACCAGAGCGCTATATGCCGGCTCAGAAAATATGGAAGCCTCCCTGGATGGCGGATAATGCCCATGGACTGTCCCTGCTTTCCCATGAGGGTTGATCGTGAAGTATTCGATCGTTCTAACTTGACCTGCTGGGATATGGACGGCACCACACAAGTGAGAATCTCCCAGGAATGCTAACCTGGTTTAAAAAACGCACGTTAAAGTCGGATGTGTTGGCCTAAGAGTTCTGGCCCAAGGGTGCATATCAAAATACACCGCAATCACATCTAAAAGAAAACACAAAACAAACAAACACACAAACAAACAAACACACACATACACACACTCCGGGTGAACGTAGAAAAAGAAGAAGATATCGAGTATCCATTTGTGTGTTACCGGTACCTGTAAGGGACTGAAGCAAAAATAACAGGGTATCCCGCCATGAATGCCGTAAGAGGCGATTTGAGAGGGTTGGCGTGAGACTGACTACTTTATTCTGTAGGAAAAGTGAGCTGGAAAATCCAATCAACGATGAACACGTCTAACAAGGGCTTGGCTTGAGTTGGTTGAGGGCCTATGCTTCGTTGGGCGGTGAGAGGCAGCTGCAGTAGAAGATGGGGACCACACCAAACATCAGGAGTGTAGACAGAGCATTCATAGAACGCATCATTTCTGGATTTGCGGACATCGGAGTATAATATCAGAGAGTTGAGAAACCCCGATAACCATCTAAATCAAGACATATCATATGAAAACAAGCGTGGAAAAGATATAGACAACGGTGGAAGGTGGACAGTCATAAATTCTGACAATAAAAATAAATAACTAAGAATTAACATACATGCTTGCTTGATTGTGTTCGCTGGCTGTGATCTCCAGTGCTAGGTCCTGTATGTCGGATGAAGACATCCTGTTGTCCAACATCAATGTGATGTCATACATGACCTGATGTTTGCGTGTGTATCCGTTGTCCCATGTCTAGCTTATTGGTTTGCAGACTGGTGGTTCCTCGCCGAACAGGCAGACACTCTCCGACTTCGGAGGAATCGGCGATCCTACTGACTTTAGCCAGGACCCTGAAGGGACCTGTTGCCCAGGACGCTCGGCGAGGACGCGTCCATGGGTCTTGGCCAGTTTAGAACCCAGCCCTGGTGCCCTGGAAACACCCCTGCGTCCCAAAATTAACATAAACAAGCGACTTTAAATATATAGGGTCAAGTTGCACTTCTGCTAAAAATATAGTAAGGCCTTAGCAATTATGCAGTTCCAACCAGTTTTTTGCAAACGGTAAGATTTAATTTTCAGTTTGAGATTACCGTGGATCTATAAAATGCCTCGCATTGGAACAATATCTGTGACAATGCATTTTATGTATTTCAGTCTAAGTATTATTCATTTATTCACTTCATAAGATTTAAAACTCTGCAAATGCACCTGACGAGATGCATCGACCAATATGTCAGGCAATAAATCGTGCAACACATTTCTGGTGGCTTCTGTGTTTAGACAGAGTCGTGCATGGGCCAATTAAGTTCTGTGACAACTTCTATCGTATAGAAAGATACCAGTAAGTGCTAAAGCAAATATCATAAGAACTATTTTTTGGGCCGAAATGTTGCCACCAATGTCAAACACGGACGTTTAATGCAAATAACAAGCGCACAATCATAGTAACAGAGATGAGAAGCCTTAGAAGATCTGCGAGGGTAACTGTGAGAGATAATATTATGAATGAGGAAATTAGAAGACGAATAGGTGTGAAACCAGTCATGCACTTCCTTAAAGAACAATACATTAAATGGTTTGATCACCTCACAAGAATGCCCTGGTACCATCTGCCACAAAGAGCCACGTTGAAGAAATATAATTGTTACAGAGCAAGAGGAAGATTACGTACAAGACGGAGTGATGGTATCAAGAACAACCTTACAGACACGGATACTAACTTTCAAAACACACAGGAAGGAGCGCACATTCCTTACATCTCCTCCCAACTCTTCACCGAGGTAAATGGAGGAAAGAAGAAGAAGAGGATCATTCATGGAAGTCGAGGAGGAGGCCAACCGACAGGAAGTTGTACACAGGACATCGTGGGCACAACAACGCAGAAGGCAGGAGAACTATCGAATGATCGAGAGTCTTTCCACCGGGCTGTAATGAGGCGATATTCTGCAAAGGAAGTCAACATAGACTGACTGATGGACCGATTCAAGAATGGACTTCATAACACTCCGGACATACCCATGAATTATTAGTCTCCCTGAGCAAATAACGTAAGGCGTAAATGCTAATCTTTCAAAGGGCACACTGGTTGAGTACAGGCCTCTCTCATCGTCCCTCCCTTCCTACCAGACCCACGCGACATTTTTAATTCAAGCATCCTTATATAAATTGTTTCATCCGTGACGGGGTCTGTAGCTGTTAGTCGTGAAACAGATAGTCTTTGGGTATATCCGCCATGTGCTTAATGAATATTCCAGCAGCTGGTTAACATAATGAACATTGAAAGCTATAAGGATTGGAATTAATGCCGCATGTGTTTCCCGGTTGGTGGAATCATCTCTGCCAGCTCACGCATGAGTCTCCGGTGTCATCAGAGTTTTACATGGAGGCGATCGGATCTGTTCTACAGCAGCACAGAATTGGCTGGACATTCACGCACGCTCAGCGGGCCGGACAATCAGAGTTTTACATGGAGGCGATCGGATCTGTTCTACAGCAGCAGAGAATTGGCTGGACATTCACGCATGCTCAGCGGGCCGGACAATCAGAGTTTTACATGAAGGCGATCGGATCTGTTCTACAGCAGCACAGAATTGGCTGGACATTCACGCACGCTCAGCGGGCCGGACAATCAGAGTTTTACATGAAGGCGATCGGATCTGTTCTACAGCAGCAGAGAATTGGCTGGACATTCACGCACGCTCAGCGGGCCGGACAATCAGAGTTTTACATGAAGGCGATCGGATCTGTTCTACAGCAGCACAGAATTGGCTGGACATTCACGCACGCTCAGCGGGCCGGACAATCAGAGTTTTACATGAAGGCGATCGGATCTGTTCTACAGCAGCACAGAATTGGCTGGACATTCACGCACGCTCAGCGGGCCGGACAATCAGAGTTTTACACGGAGGCGATCGGATCTGTTCTACAGCAGCACAGAATTGGCTGGACATTCACGCACGCTCAGCGGGCCGGACAATCAGAGTTTTACATGAAGGCGATCGGATCTGTTCTACAGCAGCAGAGAATTGGCTGGACATTCACGCACGCTCAGCGGGCCGGACAATCAGAGTTTTACATGAAGCCGATCGGATCTGTTCTACAGCAGCACAGAATTGGCTGGACATTCACGCACGCTCAGCGGGCCGGACAATCAGAGTTTTACATGAAGCCGATCGGATCTGTTCTACAGCAGCACAGAATTGGCTGGACATTCACGCACGCTCAGCGGGCCGGACAATCAGAGTTTTACATGAAGCCGATCGGATCTGTTCTACAGCAGCACAGAATTGGCTGGACATTCACGCACGCTCAGCGGGCCGGACAATCAGAGTTTTACATGAAGGCGATCGGATCTGTTCTACAGCAGCACAGAATTGGCTGGACATTCACGCACGCTCAGCGGGCCGGACAATCAGAGTTTTACATGAAGCCGATCGGATCTGTTCTACAGCAGCAGAGAATTGGCTGGACATTCACGCACGCTCAGCGGGCCGGACAATCAGAGTTTCACATGAAGGCGATCGGATCTGTTCTATAGCAGCACAGAATTGGCTGGACATTCACGCACGCTCAGCGGGCCGGACAATCAGAGTTTTACATGAAGGCGATCAGATCTGTTCTACAGCAGCAGAGAATTGGCTGGACATTCACGCACGCTCAGCGGGCCGGACAATCAGAGTTTTACATGAAGGCGATCAGATCTGTTCTACAGCAGCAGAGAATTGGCTGGACATTCACCCACGCTCAGCGGGCCGGACAATCAGAGTTTTACATGAAGGCGATCGGATCTGTTCTACAGCAGCACAGAATTGGCTGGACATTCACGCACGCTCAGCGGGCCGGACCATTCAAGAAGCCAGTGGTGCCAATTCAATGACCACGAGCAGCATCACGATGGAGGTGATTGCAGTGACACGGGCTTTCATATGGCTGGATTCGCAGAACGATACCCATGTTTGTGTCCTAAGTTATTCAATGAGCATGATCTGAAAGGTCGAGGTGGGTTCTGTAGGCAGACAGTGGACTGAGTCGCTTCGGAGGTCATCTTCATCTTAGTTATGGGACATGCGGGAGGTGAGGGAAATGAACTTCATCCATTATGGCCAGCGTATGGGTAGTGTGGATATTATTAATGCCCTTAGAGAGATGTCGAGAGCCGAGGACTGTGACGCCGGTGAATCCACTTCAGTGTCTAGACCAGTGTTTCCCAACCTTTTTTGTACCATGCCCCACTTAAGCCTTTCTAAAATTCATATTGCCCCCCTCCCCCGCCCCATGCCCCCCCCCCTCAACATATACATTATGTTTAATATTCAAAAATTGAAATGTTCACTAAAGAAACTTGAATGATAGGTTTCAGGAAGAAATCACTAGGTAATTATTGAGCAAACACAGTAAGTAAATTTTCAAAACATATAATGGAGAACTGAAATTCAAGTACAAAATAATTTTAATGAAAGATTTTTCTATATTATTTTAATTATTAGTAATTATTTATTATTTAAATTTAGTGAGATCCTTGCGCTTGATGCTTGCTGCAAAGAGATCTTATGTCAGGTTCCAATTTAGTTAACTTCAGTCTCAAGTCTCCCCGTTTTATTATATTCAGCCGATTTCTTCCATTTTCGAATTACCCCCCTTAACAGTCAAATTGCCCCCCTGTGGGGCGTGGGCCCCACGTTGGGAAACACTGGTCTAGACTGAGAGACTTTGCAGTAAGAAGTCACGGCCAGAAACAAGAGGAGCACTGGGAGAATGAGGAGCCTCGTCAACCAACCACCAACACAGAACTGGCACCATTAGCCGCCGGACGTTGATGCAAATGGGGGGGGGGGGGTGCTGAGCACCTATGGACATGTCAATAGATGATACCCCAACAGATAATTAACTACCTAACTTACATAAAGCTGGCCAATTATCACAATGAGTTATCACAGCTGCACGCTGGACAACCTTATGGTGGCCAAATCTCCCCCTTCAGAATGTGGCTACTGATGGTGCAGCTCGATGTTGGTACCCCAGTTGCAAGCCTCAACCCCCGGCTGTACCCGTCTGAATTTGGATATACATCCGTATTGCCAGAAACACAATGCAGAAATCCACACTGCAAATTAGGAAGAACTAGGAAGCAACAGATATGTGGTTCCGGAGACGAATGTTGGGAATTCCTTTGATTGCCAGAGTAACTAACTAACGATTGCCCGAAAGAGGCCCCATGAAACTAAAACATGATATACAACAATAAGAAAGAGACCTCCCCCGATGTGTCTCCACCTTGCCGTGGTGGGGGAGCTTGCGTGTCCCATCGACCCCATGTGCTTGCCGATGGATGACAACTACATATCGGACAGCTTATGGGATAGGGGCCAGACTAAGAGAGACACAACCCGCTGCTCTGCAGGTAGACTGAGGATAGCAGTCAAAATTTTACATCATGCGCACGAAGGCAGAAGATCTTGGTCCGGAAAATACTCTAAGGCTCTCTGTCGAGGGTTTAGGCTAAAGGCCTCTAAGCCACAAACCCTCGGATGTGGGATCCGGGCCGATACCCACCTACCGAAAAATATAGTTGGCATACTAAGCACGCTACATGCCCAGTTCTGATACTTGTTCGAAGGCTCTCAGCTGGGGGATATGAGGGATTCCCGGATGAGAGGGCCTGGCCGTTTCTCGTTCACTGCTGCACGGAGGTAAGGTGCTGAGCCGGCAGCACATGTAGCCTACCTCGTGAGCGAGTACTAAAATGCAGAAAGTGTCCCAGTCGAATGAAATGGCTACGAAAACTGTCTGTATCTAACTCATAGAGTGTAGACAAAAGTGAAAAAAACGTATCAATAACACGAAATGGAACGCACGGCTAGCGAATCCATTGCGTGGTCCGAAGTCAAAAGCAAAAGCTTACCGAGTGGATGTCGCCCGCAGTCTGACCGTTCCTGGTGTGTGCTTGAGCGACCAGTGGCAAGCGAAATGCCCAAAACATGGAAGTGGGGAACTAAAGCAGCCATGAGCAGGACGTCGCAACTCCTTGGGTGAGCCCAGTCTCACAGCAATATGTGCCGGCTCTGCAATTATGGAAGCCTCCTTGGATAGCCTTGGAAGGCCCATGATCTGCCCCTGCCTTCTCTTGAGGGTTAACCGTGATGTCGATGATCTTTCTATCTTGACCAGCTGAGATGTGGGCGACATCACAACAAAAAGTCTAACGTGCCTCGAAACCCGAGGAAGACTAACCTCATTAAAAATGCCTGCTGAAGTCGGAAGTGCCGTCCTACGGGTGGCAAACTAAAAATTGGCACTACGCATTTACGTCAGAGTGAAATGTCTCGTCCGAATGTCTCTCGTGCTAGGAACAGCTCTGACTACCTAGTTTCCGAATGCCGCTCTTGTTCGGAACAGCTCTGACTAGGTAGTTTTCCGAATGTCCGAAGTGTCTGGAACAGCTCTGACGGACACAACGACAAGCACATGTCCGAAAAACTCGCTGAGTGGATATTGACTGCAGACCAGTTCTGGTCTGTGCGGGAACGGCCCGGGGCGAACGAAATGCCCAATATATTGAAGTGAGGAATTAGAGCAGCCATGAGCAGGACGTGACGATTCCCTCGGTGAGCCCAGCACCAGGGCGCTATGTTCCGGCCCTGCAATTATGGAAGCCACCCTGGATGGCGGAAAATGCCATGGACTGTCCCTGCCTTCTTTTGAGGGACGACCGTTTGTGTTGGCCTACGGGTTTCGGCCCAAGGGCTCATAACAGACACACCGCAATCACATCTGAAAAAACACTCCGGCAAAGAAGAAGAAGAAGAAGAAAGAGACAAACAGTTTCTTTGCTCATGTGACGAGAAGAGATGAATTGGAGAACATCCTGACAACTGGAAAGATCAAGGGGAACACAGGTAGAGGCAGACCATGATAAATTATGCTGGATAGACTGAGACGGTGGCATAGAGGAATATCAGCATAATTGATACAGAATACCAAAGACCGAGATTTGTCGAGAGACATGAACGTCAACGCCAGCTGGCAGAGCACTTGATCATGATCCATAATGCCAGCTACCCCGAATGTAGCATTTCACTTCCCAAAGCTTTTCACAAAGCCAGTCCCAAAAACTACACAGTAGAAACAGATTGGTTTGACAACAAAGGAACTATATAAGCGTAAACCCTTATAAATAACATTTAAATTGTAGCCCTAGCCATGAATTACTCAAGAACAATATCAACCTGTGACACAGCTCCCCAACAACTTAATGTATCAGGACAGAATAAAGTGAGACCCGATTGCTGAGATCGACTGCAGAGCATCGCCAGGCAGCCACCGCGGCTATTGTCTACAGCAGCCGGAGCGTGAGACGAGCCGTCAACCGTTGGGCGACATCTTATCACTGCCGAGATTAATGCGCACGATGCAGACTGACTAATCGGCTGGTGGGCTGAATGGGGCAGTTGTGATTGCTTGCACCATAGGAACATATGTCGCTCGTCAGATGCGCTTTGATGTACGAATAACCATTTTGGCAACAACTAAGGCTCAACGTAACGACATATAACTTATTCCGTAATAAATACTGCATTCTCTGATGGACTGATTCAGAACTGTCGTCTGTGCGGTTGCAGATTGGTTTAGAGAGTCACTTTCACTGCACACAGAAATCCCCATACATGCTGCAGTCGCCTTTCATGCGTCGCACAAGAACAATCTGAGCTCAGTGACCGAACTCCGTAGCATCCACGCGGAACCAAACGTCTGTGTCTTGATGCATGGCTAAGGATAGTCAAGGAAAACAAGGCAGTTGTGATGACTTATCGTCGGACGAGGTACAGGACAGGGGTGGCAATGGTAGCGAGACAGTGGGCAGTATGATATATGTTGTTTATTGTGTTGGATGAAGAATGACTTGCGCGATGAATTGGATTAAAGTGAAGAAGAGTTGCGCAATTCCTCGACCACACTATCTCGCATGAGTCCATCTGAATCCAGTGGCAAGACAAGTCAAGACGACTGGAGACGAATACAGGTGCAGTGGATGACCAGGGCGCTTACTTGCCTTGCCGTGCTCATTACATTCCAAAATGCTTTGCAGGTAAACGCTCTCTTGCTCTTTGAATCATCAATGATTTCTTATGCACAGTCTGCCGAATCCTATAAGTAAGTATTACAGTACAGATCCACTGAATGAAGAGCTGTGTCGTAATGCTCGCCGCCCGGACCAGCAATGTACAGCCTCAAGTACGTCCCTTCCAGTAAAGCAGAGCCGGGCTCCAGGCCACTCCTAGGGCCCTGTCTGTCTACACTGTTAACCACAATACGGGCCTCTGATGGCTGCCTGTTCTGTCCTACTTCTCATGTTTCAGTTAGATGGTCTAAGTCGTGGTAGGAGCGGGTTGACTCAGGATAATGTTGTTCATAGCACCGACGGGATCATAGAGAAAGGGTGACAGAGACAGACAGAGAGTGAGTGAGTGAGAGAGAGAGAGAGAGAGAGAGAGAGAGAGAGAGAAAGAGAGAGAGAGGCAGAAAAAAGACAGACAGACAGAGATAGACAGACAGAGAGACAGACAGACAGATAGAGAGACAGATAGAGCGAGAGAAACAAAGAGAGACAGACTGAGAGAGACAGACACAGAGAGAGACATACAGAGAGACAGTGGCAGAGAGAGGGACAGGGACAGAAAGAGATATGCAGAGAGAGAGAGAGTGAGAAAGACAGGGCGGGTGAGAAAGGCACGACGTGAGAGAGGCAGAGGGAGAGAGTGACAGACACAGAGAGTAAGAGAGGCAAAGAGAGAGACAGAGAGAGAGAGCGAGGGAAAGAAAGGCAGAGTGTGAGAGAGGCAGAAACAGATAGAGAAACAAGGAGTAACATAGACAGGAAGACAACGAGAGAGAGAGAGACATGGAGAGGCGGAGTGACACAGAGAGAGAGAGAGAGAGAGAGAGAGAGAGAGAGAGACAGAGAGACAGAGAGAAAGGCGAGACAAAGAGAACGAGAGAGAAGTAGAAAGAGAGCACTCGAGAAATGCAGAGACAGACAAGTGATTATGTACACATACATACAGACTCACATACATATACACAGACATACAGTCACACAGACATGCTGTCATAAAGACCATTTGGTCTCATAGAGAATCAGACGCACAGACAGACAGAAAAGATAGACTGATATGTGATGAACACCCAAACGATGACATTACATACGATGAGAACAACAGCCATTAACTGGCAGACGGATGCTTGTAGAAAGTGCAAGGCCGTCCTCTAACGGCCGAGATACAAACAACTGACAACGTTTTCATTTAGATTTTGGCTTCACTGATCGCTGAAATCTGGCCATCTTGTCCCGTTGTCCAAGATGGCTAAATACAGCACCTTGAGCTGATAATCTGCGCAAATAATGAATCCACCATTTGTTTCTCTAATATATTCATGAATGCAGTCGACAAATTGTCAGTGTGTCATATCTTTTAGATCGTGCCGACGAAGACACTCTCTTTCGCTTCCATTTTATTGTTGTAGAGCTTGGCTTGTACTTGCGCCGGAAATCTGGCCTGTATCGCTGGCGCATCATTACAGGCTAGTTCAGTCATTACCGCCGCCGATATCCAGATATGCAGTATTTACAACTTGACTTGTGAATGCCATGGCAAGATTGGGTTTATACGTCCGGCTTTGGGGCATCAGGGCGTATCTTGAACGTTTATCCGAACATCCCTCGTGGGGGTCGTGAACTGGGAGATGGGGGTCGTATTAGGCTGTCCTGTAATGTTGTCTCCGGGTTTTTGTGTTGGGGATAGATCGGAGAATGAAGTGGTCATCTTAACGGCTGGTCATAAATGGGTGAAAACAACGGAGGGTTTCTTCATAAGTCTTCATCGATGAATCATCATCATCATCAAGTGAGTGGCTGGCGTCCTAAATAATTCATACTGTTACGGGTTGATATAGAACTGTTGTGTTCGCGATTACGGTTCGATAAGGGATTACTTGTAATGCTCGCAGACATCACCTCCCAATCCTACTCATCACCCTCTCCTCTCCTCGCCCCGTCCCACCAACCCAACCCCACCAAACCCCATATCCACCCACCCATCCATTTTTCCACCCACCCATCCATCTACCCACCCACCCATCTACCCACACACCCACTCATCCATCCAACCACCCACAATCCACCCATCGATAAACCTATCTATCCATCTACCCAGCTGCCACATATCAGTCATTGACACACAGCAGACTGAGAAAGGCTGAAGGGAGCTTCCCTAAAAGATGCACCGAATGGTACAATTATAGAGTGCGCAGGGAAACTAAGGAGATACGTCAGACGTCAACAAACAACAGTACGCTGGGATACCGTCTTGAGATTCGGACGTGTGTAGATATTCTGAGGAGTCAAAGTCGTGGAGCGAATTGGATATTCTTAGGTAGGTGTAGCTCATATTCAAGTGGACAACGGGAGGAGTCACTTGCTGGGATCGAAAGACCATGGACCCAGGAGCGAGATAAATATAGCTGGAAGATAACGACACGGAATGAACGAACACAGGAATGAAAACCAGAATGAGCGCTGAGGTAGAGGTTAAGGACATATGAGCATGGCAATTCGAGCTGCTTGTAATAGATGCCGATCCTGTCTTAAGGACACCCTATAGAGTAGAAGAATTGTGTATTGCAACATTGTTGATACACCCAAAATAAACAGGTGTATTTTAATGCTTTATCGTCAGAGCCGCATCTATGAATTTTCGTTGCCAACTTCAGTTTGACGTTGAGTGTTTTGTTTACTCCGGAGGCGAGCCAAATTTCAATAATACCTCGGGTGGATTCTTATAATTGAGAGGGATCGCACTTCGAGGCACCATCCATCTACCCATCCATACATTCACCCACCCACCCATCCACCCATTAACCCATACCTATATCCATTCAACCACTCATATATCCATCCACCCATCCATCCTTCCACCCATCCATCAATACACCCACCCATCCAGATATCCATAAAACTATCCATCCAGTGATTCGTCCGTCTGTGTGCGTGTTTGTCTCACTTACACGATTGTCATGTCCTGCTAGTATAACGACAACACGTTCCCTTCTCCCAGCCGAGGAAACAGCGGGGTGTGCAATGCTGCTACTTAAACCTCAGGAAAAACCTATTGTCTCTTAGTATAGACACTCATGGACAGACACAAAGATCGTCTACTATCTCTTAGTATAGACACTCATGGACAGACACAGAGATCGTCTACAATCTCTTAGTATAGACACTCATGGACAGACACAGAAATTGTCTACCATCTCTTAGTATAGACACTCATGGACAGACACAGAAATTGTCTACTATCTCTTAGTATAGACACTCATGGACAGACACATAAATTGTCTACTATCTCTTAGTATAGACACTCATGGACTGACACAGAGATTGTCTACTATCTCTTAGTATAGACACTCATGGACAGACACATAAATTGTCTACTATCTCTTAGTATAGACACTCATGGACAGACACAGAGATTGTCTACTATCTCTTAGAATAGACACTCATGGACTGACACAGAGATTGTCTACTATCTCTTAGTATAGACACTCATGGACTGACACAGAGATCATCTACTATCTCTTAGTATAGACACTCATGGGCTGACACAGAAATCGTCTACTATCTCTTAGTATAGACACTCATGGACTGACACAGAGATTGTCTACTATCTCTTAGTATAGACACTCATGGACTGACACAGAGATTGTCTACTATCTCTTAGTATAGACACTCATGGACAGACACAGAGATTGTCTACTATCTCTTAGTATAGACACTCATGGACAGACACAGAGATCATCTACTATCTCTTAGTATAGACACTCATGGATAGACACAGAGATTGTCTACTATCTCTTAGTATAGACACTCATGGACAGACACAGAGATTGTCTACTATCTCTTAGTATAGACACTCATGGACAGACACAGAGATTGTCTACTATCTCTTAGTATAGACACTCATGGACTGACACAGAGATTGTCTACTATCTCTTAGTATAGACACTCGTGGACTGACACAGAGATTGTCTACTATCTCTTAGTATAGACACTCGTGGACTGACACAGAGATTGTCTACTACCTCTTAGTATAGACACTCATGGACTGACACAGAGATTGTCTACTATCTCTTAGTATAGACACTCATGGACAGACACAGAGATCGTCTACTATCTCTTAGTGTAGACACTCATGGACAGACACAAATACAATTATATCTTTTAGAGTTGCACGAATAAACATACGATAAAATTGGCAAAAAAAAAACAACATAACAAACATATATCCGATCCAACACATATATACGCTCCCACACATATATACGCTCCCACACACATATATGCTTCCGTACAGATATACTCTCCAACACATGTATACGCTCCCATATATATATATATATATATATATATATATATATATATATATATATATATATATATATATATATATATATATATGCTCCCATTCAGATACACACTCCCATGGAGATATACTCTCCTACACAGATATATCTTCACACGCAAATATATTCTCCCACACAGATATACGTTCACACACAGATATACTCTCCCACACATCTATACGCTCCCATGGAGATGTACTCATCCACACAGATATATACTCACACATAGATATACGCTCCCCCACCCAACCACCCACACACACACACAAACACATATTTTATATATATATACGTTCGCACAAATATATACGCTCTCACACAGATATGCTCACCCACACCGATATATTCTCCACACAGATATATGCTCCAATACAGGTATATCCTCATACACAGATATATTATGATACACAGATATACGTTCCCACACAGATAAACTCTCCCACACATATATACGATCCCACACAGATATATACTCCAACACAGAAATACTCTCCCACACGGATATACACTCCCATACATATATATATGCTCCCACACAGACATATCCTTACGCAAAGATATACTCTCCCACACAGATATACGCTCCCACTCAGATATACATTCTCACACAGATATATTCCCCCATACAGATGTACTCTCCCGAAGATATACTCTCCCACACAGATATGCGCTTCCATATAGATATATTCTTCGACAAGTATACACGCTCCCACATAGACATACACAGATATACGCTCCCACACAGATATACGCTCCCACTCAGATATACATTCCCACACAGATATACTATCTCACACTGTCTCGGAATTCTTGGAGTTGTCGATCGATGAAAGACTGTCGCGCCATTCCTCTACAGGCAGCCGCCATTCTTTGATATTGGGGACAGACTGTCCTGATGAGAGTCGGCAAGTTCTTTTGTTGTGGGGGAAAGATTTCTCCAGATCTCAAGCCGGCAAGACATTTTGGAGTACCGGGGAACAATTCCCCAGATTAAAGCGGGACAGCCGGCCGGTTGTTTACATCGAGTCGGGACAGGAGAGAAAAAAATACTTTCTCGACGCCTAGTGTCTAGTCAGATTTGTGACGTCATTCAGACACAGTTTTAAAACAGTCTGGACAAACACCTTTGGCGGGAGTCGACCAAATGTTGTGAGGCAACAAGGACGTGTTTGATGTTCCTGTTCTGATTATGGAAAGAGACCACGGTGTCTTATGTTGATTTACATCGACGGACATTTGTCCATTGTGTGATTTAGTGGTCTCGATTTCAGACGGGAATAAATATATGGTATTTAATTAAATAGACCCAAATTAGATGATTCTTAGGAGTCGAGCTTAGTAATGTGCGCTGTGAGAACTTATTATAGGAACGTCGGCAGCAGTAGGCTATCGTGTTGTTTAAACTAGCTAGTGTGAGATATCAATTAACTCTTTGAGTTAAGAACAAGGTAGAGGGATGATATTCGGGGGGGGGGGGGATAGGGGAAGTGTCAATTGGTAGGATCTTCCAGTAGGGTATCTACTGCGTATCTGCGCTTTTCCTTTAGTCTTTACTTGTCTTACCATGACTCAGACCGATGTGATGAGCTCCTCTGCCTTATGCCTGAGTTTAGTTCTCTGTTAAATATCTGAGTGCGGCCGTCGGCCTACACTCACCTAATGAAGGTCGGAATCGGGTTGCTCTCACCTGGTGTTCTCTCTTCAACAGGTTCCACTATGTTTTCCAAAAAAAGCTAGCAGACAAGTCATAGAAGAGGATTATGGCTCGATCATTGAAGGCATTTTTTTCTCAGCGGCCTTTGCACTGGGCCCATAACCCAGAGGGTCTGCAAGAACCTGCCCTCTGCTGAGCAGGAACCGACGATCATCTAAGAGTGATTCCTCCGTGGTAGTTCTCATCATATTAGAGTGAAGATACTTACAATACCACCAGTAACAGGGACAATAGTATTTATAGAGAGAAATTAACAATTAACATTGCGTTTTCCAAATGGTGAATTCCTGTGAGAAATTAACAATTAACATTGTGTTTTCCAAATGGTGAATTCCTGTGAGAAATTAACAATTAACATTTTGCTTCAAAGTGACAGTAAACATTTATTTTACCGTACAAGGGTTATCAGATGACAGAACTGTTAGTGGCATATTAGTTACACTGTGTGTATCGGATTCATGATCAGTATTGGACTACATCCACCATTGGTGACCAGGCATCTGGACTATCCAAGAGCCACTGGCGGAAGTCGACACCTGGCCGGAGAGGCGCATCATTTGGTGAGGTCTTTCTGTACTTGATCTATGGTGCTGTTGTGTGGCCGGTACTGTGATGAAAGCAGACTTTGATCCTGAGCTGTTCGGTCTGATTCTGCATACACCCTAGATTATACGACAGACATTCTACACACACACTTTGCACATACCACTTGACACTTTTCTATATTAAATTAATTTGTCAATTTGTTAGAAGCTAGAGTTGTGTAAGTATATTTTGGAAAAGAATGAGAGGGGGCATGGTCCAGTGGTAAGAAGAAGAAGAAGAAGAAGAAGAAGAGAGAGAGAGAGAGAGAGAGAGAGAGAGAGAGAGAGAGAGAGAGAGAGAGAGAGAGAGAGAGAGAGAGAGAGAGAGAGAGAGATCCAAAGACTGATGGGGTTTTGTGGACAGAGATCCAGGAGATCCTCAAGATAATGATATGGAGTTAAAAGAATGTGGGTGTTGATTCCCCTCACCCCAGGGACGACACTTATTACGACACACACATATATACGCTCCCACATAGATATACTCTCACACACAGATATACTCTCCCATACAGATATACTCTCCCAAAGATATACTCTCACACACAGATAAACGCTCCCACACAGATATACTCTCCCAAATAGATATACGCTCCCACATAGATATATTCTCCCACAAATATATTTGCTCCCACACAGATATACTTTCTCACATATATATACTCTCCCATACAGTTATACGCTCCCACACAGATGCACGCTGCCACACCGAGATATACTCTCCCACACAGATATACGCTCCCACGAGCATATACGCTCCCATGGAGATATACTCTCCCACATAGATATACTTTCGCGCACAGATATACTCTCACACACAGATATACTCTCGCACACAGATATACTATCGCACACAGATATACGCTCCCACGGAGATATACGCTCCCATGGTGATATAATCTCCCACATAGATATACTTTCGCACACAGATATACTCTCACACACAGATATACTCTCGCACACAGATATACGCTCCCATGGAGATATACTCTCCCATATAGATATACTATCACACACAAATATACTCTCCCACATAGATATACTCTCGCACACAAATATACTCTTATACACCAATATACTCTCACACACAGATATACTCTCGCACACAGATATACGCTCTCATGGAGATATACTCTCCCACATAGATATACTCACACACGCAGATATACTCTCGCACACAGATATACTCTCGCACACAGATATACTCACACACACAGATATACTCTCGCACACAGATATACTCACACACAGATATACTCTCGCACATAGATATACTCTCGCACACAGATATATTCTCACACACAGATATACTCTCGCACACAGATATACGCTCCCATGGAGATATTATGCTTCTACGGAGATATACTCTCACACACAGATATACTCTCACACACATATATACTCTCACATACAGATATACTCTCTCACACACATATACTCTCCCATGGAGATATATGCTTCTACGGAGATATACTCACACACACAGATATATGCTCCCATGGAGATATACTCTCCCAAATAGATACACTCTCACACACAGATATACTCTCCCACATAGATATACTTTCGCACACAGATATACTCTCGCACATAGATATACGCTCCCATGGAGATATATGCTTCTACGGAGATATACTCTCACACACAGATATACTCTCACACACAGATATACTCTCACATACAGATATACTCTCACACACAGATATACTCACACACACAGATATACTCTCACACACAGATATACGCTCCCATGAAGATATATGCTTCTACGGAGATATACTCTCACACACAGATATCCTCTCACACACAGATATACTCTCACACACATATATACTCTCACATACAGATATACTCTCACACACAGATATCCTCTCACACACAGATATACTCTCACACATATATATACTCTCACATACAGATATACTCACACACACAGATATACGCTCCCATGGAGATATGTGCTTCTACGGAGATATACTCACACACACACAGATATATGCTCCATGGAGATATACTCTCCCACATAGATATACTCTCACACACAGATATACTCTCCCACACAGATATACTCTCACACACAGATATACTCTTGCACACAGATATACTCTCGCACAGAGATATACTCTCGCACACAGATATACTCTCATACACAGATATACTCTCGCACACAGATATACTCTCGCACACAGATATACTCTCACACAGAGATATACTCACACACACACACAGATATACTCTCACACACAGATATACGCTCCCAAGGAGATATATGCTTCTATGGTGATATACTCTCACACACAGATATACGCTCCCATCGAGTTATACTCTCATACACAAAATATACTCTCGCACACAGGTATATGCTCATACACAGATATACTCTCCCACAGAGATATACTCTCCTTAACAGATATATGCTCATACACAGATATACGCTCCCACAGAGATATACGCTCCCACACAGATATACACTCCCACAGAGACATACTCTCCCATACAGATATATACTCTCACACACATTTACTCTCCCACACAGATATACTCTCCCACACAGCTATACTCTCCGACACAGATATACGCTCTCATAGAGATATACGCTCCCACAGAGATATACGCATCCATAGAGATATACATTCCCACAGAGATATACGCTGCCACACAGATATATGCTCCCACATAGATATACGTTCCCACAGAGATATACTCTCTCAAAGATATATACGCTCCCACAGAGATACACTCTCCCACAGAGATATGCGTGCCCACATACATATATGCTCCCACAGAGATATATGCTCCCACAGAGATATATGCTCCCACAGAGATATATGCTCCCACAGAGATATATGCTCCCACAGAGATATATGCTCCCACAGAGATTATGCTCCCACAGGGACATACGCTCCCACACAGATATATGCTCCCACAAAGATTTACGCTGTCACACAGATAGACACTCCAACAGAGATATACGCTTCCACAGAAATATACGCTCCCACAGAAATATACGCTCAATCACACATATATGCTCCAACACATATATACGCTCTCACACATATATACACTCCCACTCAGCTATAACCTCAACACAAATATATGCTCCGACACCGCTACACTCTGCCACACAGCTGTACTTTCCCTCACAGATATGCTCCCACACCGACATATGCTACCACACAGATATACACTCTCACACAGATATACACTCTCACACAGATATACAATCCCTCACAGATATACACTTCCACACAGATACATGCTCCCATACGGATATACACTCTCACACAGATGTACGCTCAAACACAGATATACACTCTCACACAGATGTACGCTCAAACACAGATATACACTCTCACACAGATGTACTCTCAAACACAGATATACACTCTCACACAGATGTACTCTCAAACACAGATATACACTCTCACACAGATGTACGCTCAAACACAGATATACACTCTCACACAGATGTACGCTCAAACACAGATATACACTCTCACACAGATGTACTCTCAAACACAGATATACACTCTCACACAGATGTACTCTCAAACACAGATATACACTCTCACACAGATGTACGCTCAAACACAGATATACACTCCCTCGCAGATATGCACTCCCACACAGATATACAGTCCCACACACATATAAACTAAAACTCAGCCATACAAGAAAATTTTTCCACAAAAATCTTCATCCACGAAGTAACACACAAGACAACTGAGCTGGAAGACTGAAGTATTACAATCACAGAAACTCAATCCACGTGTTCCACTGAAGACATTAACAAAGTCCCGAGTTCATTCATTCATTCATTCATTCATTCATTCATTCATTCATTCATTCATTCATTCATTCATTCATTCATTCAATCATTCATTCATTCATTCATTCATTCATTCAGTAGCATGTCCTTTGCAGAACCCGCTCTCATAACAACCTTCCGGAAAGCTTGTCGATGATAAGCAAGATGCCCGATACACCCATCTGGAAATCATCTGCCACATCCTGCACCCATATTCTCTTTTGCCTTCCTCTTCCTCTCTTCCTGGGCGCATACTCTTCCACTATTATTCTCTCAAAACTTTCATGGCGTTCCAAGTGAACAAAATATGTAAATTTCCGTTGTTTTATCGTCTTTAGTAGCCAAGCTTCTACAATATTCAGACCTTGTCGTTTGGATGCATTTGTTCTTTTCTATACCCAAGATATTGTTAGAATCCTTCTATTACATTTGTGTTCAAAGGTATTTATGCGCTATTCAGCTTGTTCACTCAGTTCGGGAAACCAAAATATGGAACGCCGGAACCAGATAGTTAAAGTACATACGGACAAGTACAGTACATACAGACAAGTACAGGACACTTGTCCACGACTTGAAGCGGAGAGGGTATGTGGTGCTCACCCATATTCTTATCAACCAATCGGCACTCGACGGGTACTGCGATCAATATCCGCCTTTACTTCCAAAAAATTTATGGTACCTATTTTAAGCTGGGTCAATTTAATCAGAATCCCTGAAACTTACAATCATAAACGCAAACCAATATGGCCACAGCCAAATTCATTGCGCCAATTACAACGGGAATACCCTAAACTTGAGCCTGACTACTGCTTTTGTTAGGGACTTGAACTTGGAGGTTTGGGTGGGGGAGACTGAGAAGAATGTGTTTTTGAATACGGGAGATGACACTCGATATAGAAGATGACACTCATGACAACGGGAGATGACACTCGACCTACAAGAAGACACTCATGATAATTGGAGATGACACTCATGACAACTGAAGATGACACTCACATACAAAAAGAAGGCACTCATGACAACGGAATATGACACTCAACGTTAAGAAGATGACATTCATGATAACGGGAGTTGACACTCAACGTTAAGAAGATGACACTCAAGATAACGGGAGATGACATTCGGCATAGAAGATGACACTTATAACAACGGGACATGACAACCAACACAGCAGATAAAAGATACTCAGATTTAATGAACCAAGGGATGTAACCACACTTTTCAAATGAATCATGTAGACTTTACGAGTTATTTCCCGTACTTTATGAATGCTGCTAACGTAATCTATACATTTGCCACGCAATTATTTAGACAACTGCATCATGCCGAAAAACAGTGAAATGCAATGTTACAATTCCTGACACTCCGAGTCTAGATTTCGACATCAGCCAGGCAATATGGAAGCGGGTCACCTTGCGTTCATTTCAATACTATGAGCCGCAGTCACTGAGAAAGCAACGGCAAACTACTGAAGGTAAACATTGCTTAGAAAATAACAAACAAAATATATTCAAAGGTTGAATGTGATACACTGTAAAGCACATGTAAAGCACATATAAAGCACATGTAAAGGACATGCAACTAACTTTCACAGGATGAGGGTCTTCTTCGCTCTCGTTTGTCATCAACATGAAATTTGCTGTACAAGATCTAAGCAACTGTCAGATACAAGAAGTACAAATATGGGAACTGTGCCAGGGTCTCGTCTCGGCAGTTGGACATTTTAAAGAGGGATTCTTATCACTGCTACAGAGTATCGTGAACCGACCTGAGATTCTCCTTCAGGGATATGAAGGAGGGGATCAGCACACTTATGGATAGCTTCATAGTGCGATGTAGATGTTCCTAAACTCAATCAATCAATTAATCAACAAAAATCAAGCAATCAACAAATCAATCAATCAACAAATTGATAGATGAATAAATCAATCAATCAAATAACAGATGTATCAATCAAAAATAGATCTATCAACACGTCAATCAATAAATAAATCAAACAATCAGTCAACCAACACAAAAATCCCTCGATTAACCAATCAAGCAAACAAATAATCAACAAATCTACATCGTACACCCAGGCATGTTCAAGCTGCGATGATTTCCCAATAATGATACATCCCAAGCATCACCATCATCATAATCATCACGTGCCGTGCCAGTTGGCTTACGAATCCACGTCCCTCGGCAGATCTCAGTCCTTGGTGTTCTGTGTCAGCCCCGCTGACCTCCTCTACACCCCCGTCTCAGTTCACCCAACATCATTTCTCTCTGTCTGCCGCAGCCTCTTCTCGCACTGATCACTCCAGTTGTCACGATGTTTTCAAACACCTCCCTCCTCACTCCAATATCAGAGGACGCTATTTGTTTCAGTTTTACAGTTGTGTATAATATTCCCGGGACCACATCTAAGTTGCTTTCAAGTTCTTCCTAACTTATCTGACGTCAGCACGCCTATCTTCTGCAAAACGTGTCAAGAAACCCTAAAACTACGAAACAAAGAATATCTATTGCTCTTCAAAAATTAAAGCAGCTGAATAAATTGTTACGTAGGGCAGACATACCTTCAAACATTGAATTTGTAAGAGCATGCATTTTACGCATTGTAATATACGCCTGCGAGACCTGGGCACTTACTAAACAAGCTGAACATCGCATAAATGTATTTGAATATAAATGTTATAGACGGTTTCTAAGATTAAATTGGATAAAAGAAAAGAACAAATGCTTAAATACGACAAGATCTGGATATTGAAGAAGGTTGGCTACTAAAGACGATAAAACAAAGAATATTCAAATATTTTGGTCACTTAAAACGTCATGAAAGTTTGGACAGAACAATAATGGAGGGATATATGCCTGTGAAGAGATGTAGAGGAAGATCAAAGAGAAGATGAATGCAGGATGTGACGGGTGATCTCCAGATGGATGTATCGGACGCGGGACATCTTGCTTATGATCGAGAGGTTTTTCAGAAGGTTGTTATGTGACCGAAGTTCTGCAAAAGGTATGCTACTGAATGAATGAATGAATGAATGAATGAATGAAGCACGGCGTATGTGGCGTAGTTGTTAGTAAACGCAGTTTCCTAATTCCCCGACATATTGGATCGAGGGTGCAAAATCAGCCACTGGCAGTGTGTATGCAGACCACATTGTGTGGATTTAGATGATTGTGATATATTTCCGAGTTACCTCACATTTCCCGAAATTAATCACACTAACCCCAAGAGAGCACAATAGAAGAGAGGATTTCATCAGCTATTTCAAACAGAGCAGGAATGTGTGGGCGATATGAAAGGATGAGAAACGATTGGCTTCAAACAAGCCTGAGATACCCGCCAGACTTCCTGAGCATAATTGGCGTGGGAAAACAAGCCAGTCCACACAAAACTACCAAGACAGCCATTAGCAGTTTTGTTGGGAGGCGATAGTGTCCGGTATTCTGGGTCCCCTCAGACAAGCTTGACCCTAAATATGTGCTAGACGATTCATGATATTAAGGTAACACGGTGTTTGTGTGCACAATGGTGTCAATGTGATGTGTAAGCTTCTTTAAAAAATGATCAAAATCAATGCTTTTGTTCGAGAGAGAAATGTTGCCACGCTATCTCGTAAAACCTTTGTACACAGACTCACACCTTTCAGAATGTATATTATGTGATTCTTCTGTTCACCTTTTTCATGAATATGCTTTGTGAATTCGCCATGTGCTTGTCATGAGAATAAATGCTCATTAATAAGGAAAGATAGTTGCACCATATACACAAATGTTTGCTGGCTGTAATAAATGCTCATTAATAAGGAAAGATAGTTGCACCATATACACAAATGTTTGCTGGCTGTTGCACGCACAACCAGCCTCTCACATCGGTTGTTGATGACGGGGTGATTATTACGTTCAGGGGCCTGCCAAGTGTGTTCTGGAAAATGGCAAGAAGGCAAATCCATTTCTGAATTGTGTGCACGGAAATTGTTGGCAGCAGTGGGTAGTTCTTTTCAAACGTCGTTTCCAACCCCTTGCTCAGAGGAGAAAGCTGGGAGGGGCAATCTGCGTCTGTATTCGAATCATTGCTTATGCTGAATACATAACTACCTAAAAGGCTCTCGCATAAATTCATGAAATAAGTATGGTGTCATTTGTGATTGTTGTACATTTGATGGTGATTCATGATCAGTACTTATGTTGTGGGAGGAAAGGTCGAAGGTTACCCCTGATATTAAAAGGCAAATACATTCATAATGATGATGACGGGAGACATTTGAGAACTAAGCCTAACCCAGAGGAATGAAGGCCGGTCTTACATTACAGACATATGATGATGATGATGATGATGATGATGATGATGATGATGATGATGATGATGATGATGATGATGATGATGATGATGATATGTTATAATGTTGACCTTAACTCAACCTGCATTCATCTCAACAAACCCTGTCTTATCAAGCATCAGTCTCAACATACCTCTGACTTACTAGGCGGCGTCACTACATGCATCTGCCTTTACATGCATCTATCACAACATGCATCTGTCTCAACCCACCTACATCACAACATGCCTTTATCTCAACCTACCTTCATCTCACACCAGAATGACTCCGTCTCAACAAGCCCCTGTCATGTCATTCATGACTTTGATTCAACTTACTTTCATCACAGCCTGATGACCTTGTCACAACAAGACACCTTAGTCTCATTTTTATGACCTTATCTTGTCATGCTATCCTGGTTCCATCAAGATTTGATCACATCATGACCTCACAGCATAAGATGTTGGAATGAATTCCGTCTAGGGAGAAGAGGATACTGATCTCACCATGGAGTGGAACCACTCTCCTCCCCCTCCTATTTCCTTTTTTCCCCTTCACATGTTTTATGTCATAATGACATTTGATTTTTGTCAAATACTTATGTAATTTGCATTTTGTTTGAACTGTCAGATGGGCGATGTAAATAAGAGCCTACTAAAAAGAATGCTGTTCATTCAGTCCTGGTGATGCAGACTTGAGTGCTGAGAGTTGTATAGGTAGTATGATCATGTCCATATCATACCAGCTAAATTATGATTCCAACATTTTTCCCTGCAGCCATCAACATCCCCATCCTCCAAGTATTTAACGCATGAGAAGCCCAGGTTGTTGGAGCTTGTCAGAAGAATATTACCATGCCTTACTCAACATTTGAGAAGACCCCCTATGTTAGAGATGGACCCAAGGGAGATACCTTCATCCATGGGCTTCACATACGTAACCGCTTCATCCAGAAAGTAGACACTAAGAAGTACCTCAATGCCTATTACAGCGACACAAGAGATAGGAATATCCTTTTATTACGTTAGTGAATAAATCTAATATATATATATATATATATATATATATATATATATATATATATATATATATATATATATATATATATATATATATATATATATATATATATGGGTTAACATCTCCACCTTTGTAAAAACTATTTTGTTAAGAAACAGATACATAAGCCTCGAATTCGGACCCCGAGGTAGACCAAGAAGACGGTGGAGAGATAATATATATACAGACCTACAAGCACTTGGAATCAACGACTGGCAAGAGAAGGTCAACCAGAGAGACGATTGGAGACGGATTGTATCTGCAACAAAGAACCGCAATGGCTCGGAACGCTGAAGAAGAAGAAGAATATATATATATATATATATATATATATATATATATATATATATATATATATATATATATATATATATATATATATATATATATATATATATATATATTGGGTCCGATCTGTTTGTCAGATAAGGTTATTTTTGTGTTGCCTGCTAATTTCCTTTCTGTCTTATGTTGGTCCTGATAGAGGACCGGTCCTTGGTCGGGCCTACTAGGTTCCGCAGATTTTCGTTTGTTAGTTTCTTTCTCTATTAGCACTACTACGTGCTGGTTATTTCTTGTGTTGTCCTCACCGGGGCTGGTCCCGGTCATGTCCAGCCCTCATAAGGACTCTATGTAGGCAAAGGCAGATAATTCAAGTGCTGTCTCAGGTTGACCCCACGTCAGCCGCCCGCACATTTGCTTTCTCGTTTTCATCATCGGTGTATGGGTTGGTGCAACAACAAGACGACCCAATCTCCCTGTCAGCCCTTTTCAGGAGCCCTGCCGGAAGAGCCAACCAACCATCCTGCCACTCATCACGCTACACCCAGCTGTCCCTCTCAGGACAAACAGGACATCCATCCCCGGCGAGATAGATGGATTTTTTTTTTGGACATAAAAAGAAGATAGAGAAGTTATATGTCCTTCCCTGTTCTGCATATGAACTGTCTGACCAGCCGCTGTATTTCTGGGTTTCTGTTTGTGTGCAGGTACTCCGTCATTGTCATTGGAGTCTTAGTTTTGATGAAGTAGTCTCTTAGATCCGTTCGCTCACTATTGTGCTCGTTGCATGGTAATAGGTAATGTTCAATGGTGTTGTCTTCTATGCAAGCTCTGCAGAATGGATTTTCTCTTGTGTCTTTCCAGTTTCCAAGTCATATATATATATATATATATATATATAGTATTGTTGTATATTGGATGATCCCTGTGTTAAAAATATGTTTTCACAACAGTTGATAACAGTTGATAGCAAATGTTGAGCATAATACTTTTTCACAGAATGACTTGCACTCCAACCTTTAATTTCATATTGCATATTATGTTGTAATTCTGGTTTTGTGTGATTTATTGGTGAATGTCCTGTGATGACAGTGTATGTTTTGTGCTAACAGTGATTGTTCTGTAATGACAGTGGATGTTCTGTTCACACATAGGATGTCTCGTGCTAACAGTGTATGTTCAGTTCATGCATTATATGTTCAGTGTACACTTCACATGGGTATAGACTGCCGGAGACCCCTTAAGGGCGGACAAACTCACACTAGTCCCTTTTCTCATTTATAGAGAATGTCATCTTCTTTAAGAATAGTGGTAACAGTCCGCGGTGTCTACACCTTCCAAAGGAGCCTATAATTATAAAAGTTCGTGTAAGATACTTTATTTATCTATAGGTATCTTCACGTGGGGGTAACGAGCCGAAATCCAGGCTTTCCGAAGAAGGCAACTAGGGATGTGACGCCCACCCCAACCGGGATACCTTTATCCATATTCTAGTATAATTATTATACACCTGACAATGATATGAGCATAGGCCGTCCAGAAAGTAGAAATAACAAACTGCTGAACGTAAAAAATAAATCTATATATATAAAAGGCGATGTATGTATGTCCGTTTTTTATGCGTTCGATAACGGTCCATCCGATTGAGATGAAATTTTCTACATGTATTCTTTTCATTCCCGTGCAGCCAACTGTCATAGTTTGTTAGTGTACAATCAGCTATTTACTTACTACAATTTAATATTTAAATTTACATTATCATTTATATATAGCGAGGGGACTTAACTTAAAAAAAGTTATTTCAAGGGGCATAACTTTTAATATCATTGCTATAAATTTTAAATATAGATTGTTGCATTGTTTTCAAAGATTTATAAACTCTTTGTCTACAGTTATTTACAAGCATATGAGTTATAATAAATAATGATATAATCTTTAAGGCATTTTCAAAGTTTTCATATAAATAATGCATCTATTTAAATAGTGAACATGTTCTAACTCATCTTTTTATTTTTCTTCAACAGCACATTATTTTTTTTTTAACATTCTCGTATGTATGGCGCGTTACACCCACGTTGGGTATTTATGATGCCCATGTTAAACATTTTCTCAACGAGTTACTTTTCATGCATTTTAATGCTTATTGTTCTTATGTTGTCAAAGAATTGCTTCATAAGAGATGTTGAATGAAAGAATGTATGAGAGGAAATAGAGAAGAAGGGCAGAATGTAGGACGGGCCTGCGTGTCCAATTCTTAACCCTTTGATAATAACGATTTTCGTTCGTTAAAAAAAAAAAAAAAAAAAGTAATTTTTTGTGAGAGACAGTTAGTTGCATATCGTTTGCAGTACTCTGCAGTCAACCCACCGCCCACCATTTATTGACTGTTCGTGATATCTTGGTAGGTTTACTTTAGATAGATCTCTTCCAATCATATTTTCTACTATCAATCTATCTATTCTTCTATTCTATCTATATTTTTAACGGGAACAGGCCGAACATAGACAGACAGACAGACAGACAGACAGACAGACAGACAGACAGACAGACAGACAGACAGACAGACAGACAGACAGACAGACAGACAGACAGACAGACAGACAGACAGATAAATAGATAGATAGATAGATAGATAGATAGATAGATAGATAGATAGATAGATAGATAGATAGATAGATAGATAGATAGATAGATAGATAGATAGATAGATAGATAGATAGATAGATAGATAGATCGATCGATAGATCGATAGATCGATAGATAGAAAGATAGATAGATAGATAGATAGATAGATAGATAGATAGATAGATAGATAGATAGATAGATAGATAGATAGATAGATAGATAGATAGATAGACAGTCGGGAACGGGAAAGAGAGCTTATATGACTACTTATATTAATTAAATGAGATGCTCCCCACCAGGGGCTTGGCGAAGCCGGGTCAGACAGACAGACAGACAGACAGACAGACAGACAGACAGACAGACAGATAGATAGATAGATAGATAGATAGATAGATAGATAGATAGATAGACAGACAGATAGATAGATAGATAGATAGATAGATAGATAGATAGATAGATAGATAGATAGATAGATAGATAGATAGATAGATAGATAGATAGATAGACAGACAGACAGACAGATAGACAGATAGTTGGGAACGGGAACGGGAGCTTATATGACTACTTATATTAATTAAATGAGATGCTCCCCACCAGGGGCTTGGCGAAGCCGGGTCAGACAGACAGAAGTCAGACAGACAGACAGACAGACAGACAGACAGACAGACAGACAGACAAACAGACAGGCAGGCAGACGGGAACGGGAACGGGAGCTTGTATGACTAGTTATATGAATTAAATGGGATGCTCCCTACCAGGAGCTGGGCGAAGCCGGGCCGGGTCAGACAGACAGACAGACAGACAGATAGATGGATAGATAGATAGATAGATAGATAGATAGATAGATAGATAGATAGATAGATAGATAGGTATATAGATAGATAGATAGATAGATAGATAGATAGATAGATAGATAGATAGATAGATAGATAGATAGATAGATAGATAGATAGATCCCCGCCAGGGCCTGGGCGAAGCCGGGCCGGGTCAGCTAGTGCCTAATAAATCATAAACCACCAATAAATGTTGGGGTTGATCGCAACGTCGTGTAAAAGATCACGCATCTAACTTCAATTTTGGGACGGCAATTGGTTCTCTCTCAACACTGACACTAAAGAATACACTGATTAATACTTAATACTTAGATTAATACTTTCCCAACAGAGATGCCACTGAATGTGAATGACGGCCAACCCGGATGTGTCGGCAGTAAGATGCAAATATCGCAGCTCTGCTGTCAACTGACAACACAATTAAGCCAAGGAAAAATATGGGACGAACGAACGAACGAAGAAGGAGACAAATAAAAAAACAAATAGGCATGAAACCAATACATTTTCACTGGCTACAAACATTAACTCTCATTGTGTGCGCCATTAAAAAATTATAATGGGACACAACCGCGCAAAATCTGACACATTATAAAAGTCGTCTCCCTTAAATGCGTATAATAATAATAATAATAATAATAATAATAATAATAATAATAATAATAATAATAATAATAATAATAATAATACATCAAATCTCGATTTTTTGAAGACTCGAAATTAGTAACAATATTTACTGAACGTGTTGGACAGTATTTACAATATCGAAAGAAGAGATGCATGCGTAGAGGCAAAACACAACTGCGAACAGGAAGACAGTAACAACATAAAACTAAATTATATTATTGTAGATAGGTTAATCTGTGATTTGACAGGAAGAAAAATAAATTGAAACTTAGAATTCAAAGGTACTAATTGAAGATGATTTTATAATAAAGAGATGGGATGAATACATAAGGGAGTTAGAAGTTGGAGAAAAAGAATAATTAACAGACCAAAGTAGACTAGAAGGTCCACCTTTACCAAAGTCAATGAATGAGTGTTTATTTCAAGAATGGACATGACAGTTACAGGGTAATTCCCACGCATGACAGTAGTGTTGTTGTTGTTGTTTGTCCATCAAGAATGATGATGACCATTCATTTCATCCAGTGGGGTTGAAAGTATGGAGCCGTGAGTTCTAAGATGGTTGATGAGGCTTATTTTGGCTCGAAATGTTCTTTGACAATGTAGACAAAGAATGCTTGACGTTTCTGGAGGAGAATTTTCTGCAGTGGTTTTTCTGTTCAGTCTTTTCTTCACAGCTCTTGCAGTCCTGGTTGCCTCACAAGTGAATGCACCCTTGCGTAATGATGCACGCCACGAATTTCGGTCTCTGGCTGCAGTCTCCCAGGTGTCATGATGAACTCCAAAAGCATTCAATGAGATTTTCAGAGTGTCTTTAAAGCGTTTCCCCTGGCCGCCTTGAGAGCATTTACCACAACGCAACTCGGCGAGGTGACAGTAGTAGGGTCATTCCCACACATGACAGTTATAGGGTCATTCCCACACATGACAGTAGTAGGGTCATTCCCACACATGACAGTAGTAGGGTCATTCCCACACATGACAGTAGTAGGGTCATTCCCACACATGACAGTAGTAGGGTCATTCCCACACATGGCAGTAGTAGGGTCATTCCCACACATGACAGTAGTAGGGTCATTCCCACACATGACAGTAGTAGGGTCATTCCCACAGCTGACAGTTATAGGGTCATTCCCACACATGACAGTAGTAGGGTCATTCCCACAGCTGACGGTAGTAGGGTCATTCCCACACATGACAGTAGTAGGGTCATTCCCACACATGACAGTAGTAGGGTCATTCCCACAGCTGACGGTAGTAGGGTCATTCCCACACATGACAGTAGTAGGGTCATTCCCACATATGATTGTAATTCTTTGAAATGTAACTTTCCCAGTCCAGGTGAGAAAAAGCGCATATGCTTATGGATTATACGGCAGTGAATCATGGACAATTAGCAGGCAAGTGAGGAATTATGTAGAACCTGGACGGACAGACGAATGACTGACGGACGGGCGGGCGCTAATAGAGGCCGACAGACAGGCAGGCAGGCAGGCAGGCAGGCAGGCAGGCAGACAGGCAGGCAGATAGTCCGAAACCCCTTCGCCATGGTGCCGGCACTCTATCACAAGCTTTCTATAAAACAAACATATCTATTTTTCTGAACTTCTATATATTTTTCAATTAACATCCTCAAACAGATTATTGCTTCTCTGATGCCGCTGTCTTTGCGGAACCCAAATTGTTCTTCAGCTACTTCCCCATCTATTTTATTTTGAATTCTTTCTTGTATGACCTTGAGTTGTATCTTAGTTATATGGTTCATGAAGCTAATAGTTCTGTAATCCTCACAATCAACAGCTCTTGGCTTCTTCGGTAGTGTGATGAAAATTGATGTTTTCAAGTCCTTGGGGATGTACCCAGTATTGAATATATCATTACATAATTATGTGGTAGTATCAATGCCAAAGCTGGATAAGGATTTTATCCTCTCTGTTGTTATCTTGTCAGGCCCTGCAGCCTTTCCTTCTTTCATCTTTTTAATAGCCTTCTCTACTTCAGCCTTTAATATGATTGGTCCATCTTGAGCATTATACAATGCTCATTTATTGACCATGCTGTCCCAGAATAAACCTTCTATGTACTATGTCCATTTTTTTTATTATGTCAGTATTATCAATTATAATTTCTCAATTTTTTACTCTGATACAACCATTTGCTATTATACTATTTTTCTTCTGTGTATATAGAGCAGACTGACCAGAAAGACGAGCCCGCCAGACAGAGGACCACAACGACACTCTCTCAGCTGTGCGAGGGGGACGGGACAGACGAAGAAGGCATAATCACAGCTGAGACAAGAAATCACCTAACACCGCCCCAGGCCCAGACGGCATCCGATTTGGTGACCTACTGGTGATGTCAGATGATGACATGGAAGAACTGGCCAGAGAATTCAACACCAGTATTCAGAGGGGCCAGATCAAAGAGGAATGGCTACACAGCTACTTGCTGCCGCTGCCGAAACCGAACAAAGACCATTCCAAGATAAGCGGCTACAGAATCATTACGATGCAGAACACTGCTGGCAAGCTACTGGAGAAAATTGTAGCACACAGACTTGCTTGTGACTTGGAACAACTCGGCTGCTTCCCGCCCACACTTGGAGGATACAGACGTAACAAAGAGTCATGGCTGAATGCGGCGGTCTTTGAGCAAGATGTCTACGAAGGATTTCAGGTCAAAGAAGAGACATGTGCGGCCGCCATAGACTTAGAGGACGCATACAATAGAGCATCCTTCGAGCACTTGATGCAAACCCTCCTCAGACTGAAAGTGCACCCTCACCTTGTACGATGGATAACTGCAGTTCTGCTCCAAAGGAAGGTGGTGCTAAGATGCGGGAGTTGGTCTTCTGAGCCGATAACGATATGTCCAGGATTGCCGCAGGGTTCACCAATGTCACCAGTACTATTCAACGCGTATACGGTGCCGATCACTGAACAACAGTTGGACGGGAGGGGTAGGACTCTGTCATTTGCTGACGACATTCTCGTGTATCGACAGGGTCGAGATAGACACGCGGTTGCCAATGATATGCAGGGCGAACTAGATCGAATTTCCCCATGGTGTGCTGATGCCGGCGCCCATGTCAACCCTGCAAAGGCATCGGTTACATGGTTCTCACTAAACAACCATATTGTGAACACAGACCTGCCGGCAGTAAGAATGGATGGGAGCATTTTGAGTAGAACCCAGTCAATGACATATCTTGGCGTGAGGCTTGATCGTAGCCTGTCCTTCAGAGATCATGTCGATTATGTCTTAACGAAAGCTCGAAAAGGTTTGTCAGCAATGAGAGTCATGGCGACTGCCAATAACGAGTAAAGACTGCTAATACTTCTGTTCCAAGGACTGGTGCTTTCACGCATCGAGTATGCCCTGGCCATCCTCACTTTCAGCCCTACACAGATTGGAAGACTTGAAAAGGTACAAAACGAATTCATGCGCATCATTTTGGGCTGCACGAGAGACACCAGCTGTGTAGCAATGAGATACCTCCTTGACTTCCCGACAATGGAACACAGGATCAAGATCTGGAGAGCTCGTGCATACATAAAAATAAGTTCAGATGAGCAGCACCCTCTGCATGATGCTATATTCAGAGAAAAGGGTGACAGGCTAAAGAGGGGCAAATCATGGATGGGTCGGGCGGAAGATGTCGTCTGACAGGTCTGCAGTCTTACCAGTATCAACCCCGGCAAGGAATGGGTGCCGGTGCCTCCGGCTTTTAAGTGCACTTTCTCCTGCATTATCACACTCGACAGACGGTGCAGAGAGCAGAACCATGCCGCTGTCAATGCAGAGGTCAACGCGCTCATCTATGAAACACTCAGACAGTTGAGAAGTGCGTGGGCATTTACAGCCCGTTCAGCGGGCCTAACCGTTCAAGAATCCAGTGGTGCCCACTTTATGACCACGAGCAGCATGACGATGGAGGTGATGGCAGTTACACAGGCTTTCATATAGCTGGAATCACAGCATTATACCATCGTGTGTGTACTAAGTGACTCAATGAGCATGATTCAGAAGGTCGAAGCTGGATCTGTACGCAGACAGTGGACTGAGTCCCTGCGGAAGTCTGTTGTCCGTAAAGTCGCCTTCATCTTCGTCCCTGGTCATGCGGGAGTCTTGGGAAATGAACGAGCTGATAATCTTGCTGGGTCTGCACCCCCTGTAGATGGCCAGCCCATGGATCGTGCCGATGTTATTAACTCCCTTAAAGATATGGCGAGAACAGAGGACTTTGACGTCAGTGAATCCACATCGCTGTCCAGGATGAAAGACTTGGGAGTAAGAATCGGCACGGCCAAGCGCGAGAGGTACATTGGGAAAACTAGGTGCCTCGTCAACCCAATACAGAACTGGCACTATTAGCCACCGGACGCTGATGTATATGCTGGGGGGGGGGGGAGGATCTGAGCACCTATGGACCTGTCCGGAGTGCAATGAAGATACCCCAACTGATAACTGATAACTGATAACTCTTCTGTGTAAATCTTTTTATATTTACATGCAATTCTTTCGAGTTGTGTTTCATTTCTAGATCTTCTATTTCCCTGCATTTTGTATGCAACCACTCTACTTAGGCAACTCTACACATGTGACATATTTCTCTATCTATTAATATATACTCTGGGGTGTTCTTTGCTTTCTTTCTTTGAATCATTTTGCTCAAGATTTCATCGGTTATCCATAAATGCTGTTTCTTATTTACCTTCACTGGCAAGGTTTGCAATCTGTATACTGGCTTTTACACATTCTCATTTTGTATTAATTTTATCCTCAGGATTTTCAAGTCTATACTGTTACATACTTTCATGATTAGGCTATCATATTTATGTTTTCACTTCAACCAGGTATAGTTGACTTATGTATGGTTGTTTCAATGCCGATATATCTATTCGAGATGTCTTCGATGTCCTTATTCCTGTGGTTTTAAATTTTATTTGTAATTTTAAGGCTAAAGCTGTGTTGTCAGCGTTGATATAAGTACAACGGTATGCTCTGGCATTTATTACATTGTTTTTGAATCTAGTAAAACATATCGACCGCCAATTGGGAATCTACTTCTAAATATATAAATCACTATACACGAACATTGTTTTAAAGATAGGAAGCACTAACCATCGCTTAAAAGACAATTCGTACTGAGAGAGCTTTGTCCAGTCACTCTCGTGTCGCTAGCATCACAGACACCAACGATTCTTCTATAGTCTGTCCAGAAATGAATGCCTTCATTCATGATCAATTATTTTGAAAACTATCTGTTGCATCGTTATGAAATTTTTCCTGCCGTCTTATATTTACCCCCACCCAAGGAATATGTCTTTGATAGGTCCAAAAGCAACTTAATTCATGGAAAGCGGCGACATTTCTTAGATGTTTTGGTGAAAAACTAGTAATTTCTCGCTAACAAACTTGTTGTACAGTAATTTTCCGGCAGAGCGGATGACGACAGAAGGCTCTACGCGAAGCGCTAGTCATAAGGCCAATCCTATTGTCGCGGAACCACTGTAAGTTAACGATAGGATGATAAACTAACAGAGACAGCCTGTTTTCACAGCTGCAATTGTTTGTTACTAGTACAGAAACATTCACGTCGGATCAATGGAACCGCCAGTCCTTGAAAATTCCCTAGGAAACGGGAAATGTCGGCTTGTTGTTTTGTTGAATCTCGAGATGAAGGGACAGGCGGTTGCTTTAGTTGTAGAAAGGGGAGACGAAAATTCCTGTGAAGTTAGGGACGGATTGTCTGCCCCTGAGAACACCTGTTGTTGACAGGAGAATGACGTCACTCGGACAATCTCAGACTGCAGAAAACATAAATTCTTTTGCTGCCAGTGTGAAGAATGGAATTGAACTAGACAGAAGTGTTAGCTGGCTCGGTTCTAGTGTTGAATAGAATCGCATGTGTTCTGTATCAATTAATATGTGTCTTTTATGGCAAATTGTGAATTCGATTCCGGATTGAGCCAGGATTGCATAAGGTATTTGCGGGATAGCATCTAGCTGTAAATAATGTGGAATAGCTTAGTGATAGATAAAGTTTAGAACTCTATCATAGTGTTGTTGCGTTAGGTTAGGTGGTCAAGGAGTATCGGCGACAGTAGGCAATCGCATTGTTAAAATTAACTAGTGTGAGAAGTCAATTAGCTCAGCTGGTTG